>SNQJ01S0006440.1:141178-171125 GCA_010110895.2 Picea sitchensis
CTCTAAAGTACACCGTCAAGGCATCCGAAAAGAAAGAGAGGGCTAAGGATAAAAAAGTAGGTTATATGAAAAGGGCTATTATTGGTTCCTTAACAGTCTTTGTCTAGCTTCCCAGTTTTCCTAGATGCTAATGTTTATTTCAATAACTGCCCATGAGCGTTCTAACTCAACTCGGTTGTTTGCTGTCTGTAAGATGGTGTTAAATAAATTCAAAGCAATGCTCGTTTGATCCGATAGTCCAGGTTCAATATTAGGTTGTCTTGTGACTGGGATAGTCATGGGTGAAAAGGATAGAAAGGGTAAAAACTTGTGTTTTCTTTAAGAGTTCGCTATTTTTGCTTCAAAACATGTAAAAAGAACTCCAAAAAACCTTGAATTAATAGTGTGACGAAAACAAAGGCCGTTTCTGGTATCTGAGTTAAATTTTGAAAAAGGGGATATGCATGAAGTGAAAAGAAAACATAAAGCTGCAATTAAAGAGGAATCCCACTTTGTTGATAGGAGAAGAAAATGATCAGGAAAAACTCTTAATGAAGCATATGATATTGAAATTTAAAACATTTGCAGGTCTTGTATCTACTGATAGTTGATACAGAGGAAAAGCTGTAAATGATTAAATTTCAAGAATAATTGTTCACCACAGTAGATGTTATATTAAATTGTAGTTAAGCATTAATTAAAGTGATATATGAAAAATATGAACAACGAAGAAACACATAACTCAAACTTGACCAGATCTGGAATCTTCAATCCGTATTTGTATTAATTCAAAAATATCTTCAAATTCTTTGTTACAATGCGCCCATAAAAGCCCTTTTATCAGTATCTTGAAATTATATTTATATCAGATCCCTGATGATTGTTGGTTGGTGATCTCCTAATTCCTAGGGGCAAACAGTTACAGGAATTGCAAACCTCAACCATTTGGATGATTATCATTTGTTTTCCTATCATCTCGATAATACAAGTTTTCAAAATTATACTTCATTGTTTTACTAAAGTATCTCCTTTTTTTGACCTGATATATTCAATACATTTTTCGAGAAGATGTACGAAATTTTTGGGAGACTCTGGAAGATCCTTTGCTTCAAATAAATAGAATTTTCTCTGAGTTTCTGGAAGTAGATCTTCAATTTCCTTACCAACAAACTTGATTGATTGAAATTTCAAGTTTGGTTCCACTAGCCACCTGTCTACTAGGGTGACGTCCATTTCCTTTAACTGTGAAATTTCCATTTGAAATTTGTTCAAACTCTCTTTGAAATTCAACTGGTGTCTTACAATGTTTATCTGTCCTAATTGCCCAGTGAAACTGTCTCTTCCAATATCCAATGATTCCTTGTCCAATAAATCAAAGATTCTTTCACAATCATCTTTGATTTCTTTGACTATTTTCTTATATTCTGCTATATTGTTTTCCCATACCGTGAGCATGATATCGCTTCTAATCTGCTCTGTGAAAGAAATCTTTAAGATTTTCGATACTTCTTCATTTTCAGAACATACAACTGCCTTTTGGAAAGTGGCCCTTGCTACTTTAGCTTCTTTTTCTTTAAAAATAATATTATCAAAATCATTTCTTGTTTCCTGGAAATAATTTTGAATAATCTCTACTTGGGAGATTACTTTCTGCTGCTCAACCTCTATCTTCGCATGTATTTCTAGCGATTGGTCCTGAAAAACTTTCAGGTCTATAACCTGGCCTTTTATTGAATTCAATTTAGCCTGCAGTTGTCTTACCAATTATTCTTGCCGAATAACCTGTATTTGGATAGTCTTCATCTTTTCGTTCATCTCGTCTAGACTTGACTTAAGTGATTGAATTTCTTGCTTGTCAGCAGCTCTGGCCTGCTCTAGACCTTTATTTATTTATGCTTTGATACTTTTCTCGGTATCTTTTAGTTGATCTTGTAACTGGGCTATCCTGCGGTTACTCTGTTACAACCTTGCTCTCATATTGCTATGAATGAATAGATTTGTTGTTGCCAACGCTCCCATGGAGCCCGCCACCTCTGTAGCGAAATCTCCCTCTTCCAATTTTTTCCCATCCACGAACACCTTGTGTTTATTTACCATACCACCTTCTCTCATATACATCTCCTGTTTTAATACAACCTTCCTCTTTTTACTGAAGAAGTAATCAGAGGGAGGAATTTCATCTCTGGAGATAGGGTCGAGGTCGCTAGCATATATGACTCCTACTTGATGGAAACCAAAAATAGATTGTAAAGGGGTCAAAGAAGTGATGGGGTTACCCAACTCTATGGATTTTGTTTCCCCTATTGTCTTGGAAGTATCAATATGAAAAGTAGATGACGCAGGGGGGGGGAGAATGACTGGACTCGGGAGGTGTCTCAGACCCTTTTTCTGTTTCTGCTCTTGGATTCTTTGTCTGTGGGACTTCTTGGTTTTGTGAAGACCCTTCGACCTCCTATGGGTTTTCCTCGGTGTCTTCTTTGTTCTGTGCTTTCTGTCCGAAGCCTGGGGGAATGCTTTCTTGTTCTGAAGAGGATGTTCTTGCTTCTCCCTACAATACTTTGGGCAAACCGCTTCGTCTGTGTCTCTGGAAGGCTAGAAGGGTGGTTTGCGAGTTGGATGATAACGTCTGTACCCTGCATAACACCTCTTCGTAGGTTTTGCCCCCTTTGAAAATGTCATCGCGAGGGGAGTCCTCATGTTCAAACACTTTCATGCCACAGTGAGCCATGTGGCTTCCCACCGTTTGATAAGGGCCGTGTTTCCTATGTTTGAGATTCACCAACTTGACCTCCTCAAGAGTTGCAGCTTCAACTTTGGAATGAACCAGGTTGAGTAGCGAAAACCTTCCAATCTGTACGGGAAAGATTGGCCAAAATTTATTTTGAGCTATCCTCAGGTCTATCCCAATACCGCCTGTTATTATCTAATGAGCTACTTCCCTGCATACCAGTCTGTCAGGGAGGAATTTGGGAAGTGCATGAGGAGGGATAGAACATCTGAAAACCCTGATATAGGAGAAATTCTCCTAAATAAACCAATCAACAACTGTCTTGAGATTTCCTATGACCGACTCTGATATACGAGGGGGTGCATAGCCATACATCATCTGATGCATTGGTATCACCACGAAATGAAAAATTTCGTAAAAAGAATCCTTAACATTTTTTTCCCACAACTTAGAATGATATTCATGAATCGGTTCAGTGCAGGTTGGGTTCCAACTCCAATTCATCAAAGGGAAAGGAGTTGTGAAACATATAGCATCCATGATGTACGCTGACATGTAAAAAGCGACTGGTCTACCACTGGACCTCGCGGTTTGGTACTCCATAACCTCCTTAGCTAGGTTGTCTGATAGGATTTTGTTCCAATTGAAGCTATAGCCTTCGACCGCTTCATGTAAAAGGGGCACCCATTCTGTAGAAAAATGGGTAGGACTTTTCTTTCTGAAAAGTCTACATAACATCATTGCCACATAAACCATGTACTCATTTAAAGAGGTTGTGGCATAAATGTTATGGGTATCAGCCCTGAATTTTTGTGGGTGTCTCCACCAGTCTCTGATTATGTTGGGGTATGTTTGGTTTGCTTCTGTGCATTCTTTGCTTTGAAATTCACTTATGAATTCTCTGTTATAAATATGTTTAGAATTGGGAGACAGTTTGTACATTACTTGTATATGCTCCGGTCTGAGAGAGCCAACGAAAACCCCTTGACTATCCAAAATGATTCTTGTCTTCACGTCTGTCCTCTCTAAAGCCCAACTGATCATATCGTTGTATGTCACGAGTCATGGGCGCGTAGCCACTTTGTGAAGTTCAGACTCTGCTATGTCTTGGAGTTTGTTTTAAGAATTGTCGGGAAAATTCTTGATTTCGTAGTCCAGGGTTTCAAAGATTTGACCCCAGGATTTGATGGAATCAATGGCATGCAGTGTAGTATCAGACACAACATCTCCTTCTGGGTTGGAGCTTTCAGTTGCTTCTTCATTTTTCTTGGGTGCCTTTCTAGGTGCCATAATGTTAGTGTTTGGGATGAATTCCTGTCACAGAGAAAAATGTGTAAGCTTGCTGAATACAATTCACTTCTGAATTCAAACGATAAAAATGAAATTCGAAAAAATAAACCAATCCTCTATTAACTTTTAAATCTTCTTACAACAGGCGTATTGAGACAGGTGGTAAAAATTTAATGTCTTAATGGGGAAGATATGCCCAGAGATACGCAATTAAGTCAAAATTATCTCTATTCGTCCGTTGCAAATATTACCATATATCTGCGATTTCAAACTGGAGCTTTAAAAGGACTGCTTTCACTAAATCCCGAAATGTGAAACGCGAAAAGTCGTTTTAATCCTTATTAATCCCATTTTAAATTAACTTAAAATCGTCTTAAACTTTATTAAAAAAAAAACGCGATTTCGCATTTCGGCATTTCGAGGATCTTGTACCCATGAGGTATGTCATAAGCAAACCCCGAATCGCGAAATCGCGATGGGATTAGTTTAGACGCTGATTACTTATATTAACGCTTTAATAATTTAACATTAGTAATTAACTTCTTCCTTTCGGAAAATCGGGGACCGAGAGTTCAAGGGCTAGCGCTTTGACAACACTTTGATACAAAGAATCCCAAAACGCGAAAGATTAAGTTGTTGATCGTGTTTAAGAGTTTAAATAATCACAATTAGATGATACTTTGTGAAACGCGCGTTGGGACTTATAGCACCTACTTTTTCCTTTTTTTATTATTACTTTAAAATAAATCCTTTTCAGGATTTCGACACCGGGAGTTTGGAGTGGTTAGTTATGAATACATGCTTTGTGAAAGGTCGAATCCTGAAACGCGAAAATTCAAAATATTTTTGACTCTTTTTAAGATTAAGGACGACTCCATGACTAGAAAAAAACGACGCTTCAAAAATGCAATTTCAGTAATGAAAAATTAATTTGACCAAAAATTATAACTAGAGTCCACTAATGATTACCAAAAAAAACTAATTCTTTTAAGTTTGTTTTGCCCTGTCCGTCAATATTTTTGACAACCATTGGATTCCTATAAACCGTCTATTCCTTTGTCCGTCAATTTTTTTGACGACCATTGGAGGCTTATAAACATTATATTCCTTCGCCTAACTCGATCGGTTTTCTTCCTTCGTCCATCCCTTTACCCCGGCCCTGAGCTCTCGTGCAATGGCTTCCAGAACGCCTCACGACCCAGAACTGTGCCAGATATGCCAAAATATCCATCGGGGTTTGCCATTCTCGGTTCCCTTCCGCTACGGATATGCCAAAATATCCGTCGATTGTTGGACGGGCAAGGCCAAAACTTCCGTCCTCTTCACCTGCAGGGACTGGACGAGTTTTCTACTGTTGTTTCCGGCCTCTTTGCAGGGGAGGTATGATAGACAGATCTTGGGTGAGTATGCGACGAAGTGTCTTTTTTTTTTGTAAGTCAGTGTAGGAATCTTTATTACTTGTAGGAATTATGATACAAAAAAAGAGATCCTGGTCTGCCTAGAAGGAAACCAAACCAGGGGTCCTTGATGCTAGTTTTGATAGTCACGGTGGAGGTATCTGGTCTGTAAAAAAAATGGAAACCAGACCAGATCTTCCATACCCAAATTGAGATGCATAGTCATAAAGAGCTAACAAAAACTTCCAAACCAAATAGAGTCTATTACAAAACTAAACTAGCCTTCTACTGCCTCGGCATAACTGCCATTAAAATAACAAATTCCAAATACCTGAAACTAAAAGTCATTACAACACCTGGGGGTTCTCCTTCCCTCCATCTTCTTAGCCCTTGTTATCCTCCTTTGGGGAGATAGTGCGGGTTTTCCTGATCTGGGTTGGTGCGCCTTGTCCATCCATAAGCGTGATGTCCATGTGATGGACATAAAGCATGTAAAGGTGGAACTGTGCCGCCAACCGCTCCTGCTTTATTTTTTGATCCTTCTCTACCTCTACTAACAATTTGATGCTTGCTTCCAGACTGCTGAGGCAATGCTGGATCTCGTCCAACATTGTCGTGGTCTCTCGCTTTAACGATTATCTTCCTATCTCGCTTCCTCCCGTTCCGATTTCACTTTCCCTATCAACATCTTGGTTAATCATGCAGTCTCTACCATTTTGTGGTAGAGGGTATCCCTAGGAGCCGTAGCCCCTAGATCCATCACCTAGTCCATTTCTAGCACCATGTCACCCCACTCTTTGCCTTTGCGCTCTTCCTTTATTTCCTCTTCCCACATGTTAATTGCTTCCTTCCCCTTCTGTGCGACCAGAGTGTGGAAGGTGCTTTCTGCTTCTCTCGCCGCTTGCTCCATTCTTGTCAAACACGACGAACTTTCCTTCAGTTCCTTCCCTTGGGGGTCCTCTTCCTTTGCATGTGCTTCAGTCACACCATTTCTCTTTGCCTACCCAGGATCCTGCTCTGGCTATTCTTCCTATTCCTCACTTCACTATTTTCCTTAACCACTCTGCTCTTGAAACTGTAATGACCCTTACTACTTTGCACCTTCTGTTTGCCTTCATGTCTGCTGGCCTTCTTCTTATGGAGTTTCCTCAGCTGCGGGCCTGTACTTCCTACCATAATTAGCTCAAGGTGGTGAGCGCTCCCATTATTATTTGTTGGTGAGGCTTGTCTGATCATGATGGTACCACCTCTTTCCCTGTACTTACCTCTGCCCTTACTCGCTTGGGATCCAACCATCCTTATCCCCGTACTTGTACTGGGGGCCGGTGGATTGTCCCTGGTTATCATCATCTCCTCATGCCTTAATTCATTCTGCACATTTGACTTACTGCCTGACCGTTCTACCTTGCTTTCATCACAACCCTTGCTGATGTATCGTCTTGTCTTTCGTCCGCCCACCTGCTACCTATAATGATCCCGCATGATAATTGGTGGCCAAGTGTTATGGCATTCATAATCTTTCTGGGTCCCACGTCCGTTCTAGAGGCCTCGCGTCATCCTCCTCGACGTGACTCTCAATTCTGAAGCTGCCACCACGATCTTTTGTCACTAGGTGGCTGCAGTTCATTCTAAGTTTGCCTCTGGGTATCCTGGTCCAGGCCTCGTCTAGTTCATGGCCATCCTTGTTGACCCCCTCATTGGCTAGCCTATCCACTGGTGCATTCATCGTCCTACGAACCCAACGAAACTCCACTATGTTCAGGATTTTCATATGCTCCTGGATTTTTTGCAGGGAGTGCGCTAGGGGCCAATGTCGTTGCCCCTTGCCAACTCTAGTTCCGTTTTGGAGTTTCTTCGCTGTGTTGATTACCATAGTTGAGTCACCTTCCACGATGGTATTTGTTATCCCTTCTCTTTGCAGGATTTCTAGGCCGAGTTCTAGAGCTCCGTTTTCCACTGCGTTGTTTGTTGAGTTGCCTATGCTCCCAGCATACAGGCGGATGATAGTGCCTTCACTATCTCTTATTACTCCTCCTACACCTGCCACTCCCGGATTGCCTTTCGTCGCCCCGTCAAAATTCAATTTGAGGACCCCTAACGGAGGAGGGGCCTAGGTACTGACTCCTGTCTAGATCTGCAGTTCATGGCTCACATTTATGCTATAGCTCCAATATTTCAGATATAAAAATTTCAGAATGCGGGAGTCTTGGTCTGTAAGTTGATTTTTAGCATTGTTGAGTTTAAGGCTCTACAATGTTTCTCTTATTTTAGATACTATTGCATCCTTTAGCTGCTCTTCCAGTAGGATTTCATTCCCGAAAATGCGCCTGTTCCGTTCTTTCCAAATCGCCCAAATGACCATCCCCGACATCAGACCCCAACAAAGGTTCACCACCTCGTTTTCACTGTACCTCTCATTCTAGTCTTTGATTGTTGCTCTGATATCCCCCCTGACCCTATTTGATTGGTGGTAAATGCATGCCACCCAATCCCAAATCTCGGCTGTGTAGATGCATTCGTCGAGGAGGTGATCCGTTGTTTCTTCTTTGACCTCACAAAGGTGCCACCGTGAGGGACCTATGAAACCCATTTTTGTGAGGTTCTCCCAGGTCATAATTCTTTTGTGTAGGACTAGCCATTCGAACATTTTGATTTTTGGCCATTGGGGGCCCTTCCAGATCTTCTCTCATTGTGGCTCTGGGTTTTCCTGGTCCTGACTTGCGATGTAATACCGAGCCTCTTTTAGGTTGAATTCACCCCCATTTTTCCTGCCCCACCTCAATTGATCATCTTCTTCCGAGATCCCAATTTTCCTTTTCCCCAATTCCTCCTCGACCTCTTTCGTCACCATTTCGATTTGAGCTTCATTTTGTAGGTTAAGTTTGTCCCAGATCCTCCATCTGGTGCTCCCGTCCCTTTTCTTCCAGTACTGCTAGACGATCGCTTTTCCTTGCCCGATGATCACCTGTTTGAACTCCTCCCTGTCCTAAGTTTCCATTCTAGGTTTATGTTGCCACACGTCCTACCAGAACCTCGTTGTTCTACCATTCATGAATTCCCAAAATCTATGACTCTGGATCCAATTTTTATTTCTCCATTCGATATTTCAGATAGCTAACCCCTCCCTTGTGCCCACAAACTAAATTCACTCCCGGTCGTTGATGTTTGGGGCATATTTATCTTTCCAGAGATTCTCCCACGACGTCGAGCTTTATTTTACCCATCTCCACCATAGCTTTGCCCCGTAGGCCTCGTTGGTTACATGTGGGTCTTATAACCCAAGGTCTCCTTTGTTCTTCGGTCTGCATACCTTATCCTAAGCCACCTTGGCCCATTTCTTTTTTTCCTCTGCTCCTCTCCATAGGAAGTCTCTTTGGATGGCTCTTATTTTTTGTAGTATGCCTTTGTTGGGGGCTGGAAACATTGACATCATAAACACCGAGATTACTTGTAGGACTGTTTTAGTGAGGATTAGCCCTCCGACAAGGTTTAGAGATCTATACGTCCAATTCTTTATCATGCAATTTGCTGATAACTGCTTACCACGTTGCATTCCTTAATGCTCTCTTCGTCAAGGGGATTCCCAGGTATTTCGTTGGGAGTGTTTTACGTTCAAACCCCAGAATGTTGGCAAGGTTCCTTTGAATTGCAGTATTAGTATTGAAAAAGTATATCATGGATTTGGAGTGATTTATTTCAGCCCCCGAGGCCTCTCCAAAGTCTTCTAATATTTTTTTATAAGTGTTAGATTCCTTTACTGTGGGTGTGCCATAGAGCATGGTTTCATCGATGAACTGTTGGTGTGTTGAGGTCGAACAATTTTCAAACAATTTGAGGCCTTTTATTTCGCCTGCGACCGTTGCGTTTTTTATACTTCTGCTCAACCCTTCCATCATTAGACTGAACAGGAAGGGGGATAACGGATCCCCTTGTCTTATGCCTATCAATGGATAGAAAGGTTTGGCCGGGGCTCCATTCGCTAGCAACGGAAAACTTGTTGTAGAAACTAGGTTGATGATCCATTTAATCCAATGCTGGTCGAAACCAAATGCTTCCATCGTCTTCGCCATGTTGTGCCAGCTTATTTTTTTGTAAGCCTTCGCCAGGTCCAGTTAGATTATCATCCCCCCTTTCCTCTGACTTTTCAGAGTGTGGATTATCTCATGGGCTTGTAGGATATTGTCCAGTATCTGTCTCCCTTTCACATAGCCCGCCTATTCCTGTGAAATCAATGTAGGAAGGAGTGGTTTCAGTCTATTGGCTATGACTTTGGAAATTATCTTATACACCACATTGCACAAAGCTATCGACCTGTAACGATCTAGAGTTCTAGCTTCATTTTCTTTTGGGATCAGATTGATCATCGTGGCATTTAATGCCTTCAGGATGGAGGCCGATCATCTCGAATCCTCCACCACACCATATATCTCATACTTAACCACATCCCAACAGGCTTTGAAGAATTCCACTGTGAAGCCATCTGGGCCTGGGGCCTTTCCATTAGGCATCTCTTGGACCACTTGGTTGATTTCTTCCTTTGCTATGGGTTTGCACATACTGATATTTTGATCCTCTGTGACCAGTTTGGGGATGTGCCGAGTTATCCTATGGATGGCCGCGGTTTTGTCTTGGTTGGGTTCTTTGGCTATCCCCTGGAAGTGTTTGACCAGTGTGTTTTCAATGTCCTGGTGGGATTCTCTTTCTATCCCATCCTGATCCCTAATCTTCAAAATTTTGTTATGAGATCTTCTCGCTATAGTTGTTCTATGAAAGAACTTGGTATTCCTCTCCCCTTCTTTAAGCCACCAGATTATGGATTTTTTCCGCCATAGGGTCTCATCCTGCTTACATCTTGCTTCTCATGTCTGGATCATTTGGTTTTATTCTTTTTTCCTTTCCTCTGTATATCCCTCTTGAATGAAAAGTTCCCGCAACTTTCTCATTCTGTCCTCGATCATTTGTTTCTCTTAGTCTATGTTCTCTAAGACTTCTCTGTTCCACTCCTTAAGTATTTTTTTAATGTACTTGAGTTTCTTGTGTAGTCTGAACATCCTTGTCCCTTGGTTCGGGAGTTCCTCCTGCCACCATGTTTTGATGTTCTCCTTGAAAGTAGGGTGGTCGATCAAAAATTTCTCAAATATAAATGGCATGTTCTTTGGTGGTGTCTAAAATTTTTCTTCCATTTGCAATGGTTAGTGATCTGATCCCCCCCAAGGGAGGATGCTGCACTCCAAAGCTAAACCCTGCATAATGATGGATTCCGATACTAGGAATCTATCTAGCCTTGTGGCTGGCTACTTGGTGGCGAGCTAGTCTTTTGTTATTCCAGGTGAACTGGCCATTGCTTGTCTTGATGTCCACAAGCTCCATTGTGTCTTATAATGTTGAGAAGTCTTCCACATCCCTGTCTAGTCTTCGGTTACCCCCTTTTTTCTCAGCCAGAGTAGTAATGATGTTGAAATCCCCAGCCATAATCCAATGGAGGTTGTTGGTTCATTCTTTTAGATTTTCTAGGTCTAGGAGCATTCTCCTTTTTTCCTCCAGCGCCTGGGGGCCATACACATTTGTGCATAGGACCTCCTCCGTGTTCCCTATCACTTTCATTTTAACAGATAACATGTGTCTCGTGGCTTCTGTCGAGAGTAGGTTCATCGATTGTGGGTTCCATAGGGTGAGTATTCTTCCCGCCATCTGTTGGCTTTCCACAGCGAGTAGCTTGCACTTACTCCAATATTTTTTACTGATTATTTCCATTCTGCCCAGATTGCATTTTGTTTCTTGAATGAAACAAAGGTCAGGTTGTTCCTTCCTTAGTCTATTTTTAAGGATTCATTGTTTTCTTGGGTTGTTTAGGCCTCTTATATTCCAAGTAATAACCTTCATTTAAACATGTGGGGGGGAGTTAGGAAAGAGATTTTTGATCTTACTTGAGTTTATCTGCAGGGCTCCGAGTTCTTGTATTGATACACTGTTTGATTTCCTCCATTTCTTCCTCCTTGCATGCTTGGGTGAGTGTTGTGGATGTCCATCTATGGTTTTGATCCGTAGGTGTCCCATTTCGCCATGCATGCGCTTGGTTCCTTTGGTTTTTGCTTCCTCCCTTAGGAGGAAGAGGTATTGAATGAGATCTAGTTGCTCCTTTGGTACATTGTCGACTCCCTGCCTTTTCCATTGTTCTAATATGTCTGGGAGATCTATCCCTTCCCTTTCCATGATGTCTCTGAGATCTGGGTCTTCTGTTCCTACCTCGCTTGGTGTCATCTCTGCATCTTCGTCTGCCTCTTGCATTGGGGTGTTGGCGTCTTCGTTTCCTCCTTCCATTGAACTCGCATTGCCTCTCGGATCACCCTTGGTGTTTTCATTTCCTGTGGTCTCATGGGTTGTCTGTTCACTTGTCTCCCTTGCTTTTATTCTTTTCTTTTACTCTTCTTCCCCCTGGTTGGGGTTGCCCCTTCCTTCTACTCTATTCCTGGCTTCCAGGTTACTCCCTGTTGGGGGCTTTCCTTGTCTTTTATTTTCCCTTCCTTTGTGATTTGGCCTCACAAAACCGTCCTCATCCTGCTGTTGTTTAGTGTTTTCTGGTTCCTATTTTTTACTGAGAAGAAATGATCTTAGTAGGTGTGCATGTTCATGACACCTTCTGCACCAAAACAAGATCTGCTCATAGTCTATACTTTGGATCCATTCCTCATCCCTAAACTCCATGCTTATGGCCTCTAGGAGAGCCCCTGAGACATCCATCTCTATACAGATCCTTGCATAGGATGTGCTCCCTTTTAATGTTGCTTCCGACGTCTTGACATATTTTCCTAGCTTGTTCCCTATCACTTCGAAGGTGGAAGACAACCAGTAATCTAGCAGTAGGGAGTAAAGCCTTAGCCAGACTGGGACATTTTTAAAGGTTTCTTTCTCTGGGGAGAAGTTTTCCTTCCATGGCCGCATGTACAACCCCGTTGAGGCGTAGAAATATGGTCCCCCCTTAAAGATTTTATCCCCGTCCTCTTGGTTCATGAAGACTGTTGTGAAAAAACCTTTCGATCCCAGGTGGAGATCAAATTCTCCACTCGACTTCCATTGGTATTTTATCTAGCTGCGCATAGTCTTTTCTGTGGGCCACATGCCCATAAACTTGTAGATTAGGGCATGTGTCTTCATCTGATCCCGGAAGAGTTGAGTTTGGGGGTCTTCCAAGATAACTTTGGGGATTAAATCTATTTTAGGTTTACAGGGATTATGCCCACCTACCCCACTAGGGTTAGCCATTTTTGGCGTACTGTTTTGGGCTTCTCTGGCCTCCTCCCCCACATGATCGCTTTTGCCTTGGTTGACCTCTTGATTATTTTCAGTCCCTGAGCCCAAGGTGTCTGTCAGGGGTTCCTTAAATTCAACGCCGTGTGGGCCATTCCCTTTGTCCACCACTACCTGCTTGTAGGAGGGAGTTCCAGTCCCTCCCCCTTTGGTAACCATGCTGGCCACTTCTTAAACCGTAACCGTCGAACTCTAGTACTAAAACCCTCGTTAGAGGATGTCAGATCCCAAGATCAAATTCTCAGGATTGTCCACCGAGTACGCGACAAAGTGTCTCCAAATATAATTGTTTTAGTTAAATGTAGAAATTAAGAAGGCTTTGCAAGTTCGATGGAATCATTTTGACACTATTAGGGTAATGCTTTATGTGTTGCATTTCTTGAAATTTTCCCAATTGGATTTGTTTATTTTATCATGATATTTGAGTGATGGTTACATTATACAATATTCCATCTTTTCTTTGCCCATATTCTATGTAGGAATGGGAAGAGATGAGAAAGGAAAAGGCTCGACCATATTCTATGCAAGAATGGGAAGATAAGAGAAAGACAAAGGCTCAGGTATTATAGGAGAGAAGGAAGCAATCAACAAAATTCAGATAAAAAATAATGGAATTAGTTGAAAAGCAGATTGCCCCAGAAATGCAATAAAATCCATATTGGTCAATCACTGAACTCATAAGGAATATTTTGACAAAGCACTTGATGGACAGATTGTAGTTTTTGTGGCTGATTAGGTGGCTATAGGGCATGTGGAAAACAAATGGTAACTTTCATGGTAGCAACCTTTCTTATGATCTTTATTGGATGATTATTGGGTAGGAAGGATTTAGTCTCAAGTTTCTACCTTCTCGACAGATGCCCTGGCCCATCCCAAAAGAGATCAACTATTTACCACTACTCTATACCCTTGTTGACTGCTTGCAAAGTGATGGAAATGCTACAAGTTGTCAACATATATTCTCCCTCATTTCAAAATGTTTCCATTGATTTTGGCACATAAATGTGAACATTTTCCATTCCCACACATTTTACTTTTATGACTGAACTTTAACTGAAATACATTCTAACTTTGAGAAGATACATGTATTTCATAAGTCATATATAATGGAGGCTCACAAATAGGCTAAGGATTGGTGAAAGTATTTTATAAGTCATATATAATGGAGCTTGACAAATAGGTTAAGGATCTAAAAAGGCAAACTTGGTCAAATGGTTTGTTTATGTGTTATAAGTGTAATGATTTTTGGTTGTCACATGATTTTTTTTTTTTAATTTACATTTTATATTATATAAATTTTAGAAAATATATTAATTTTTATACTACATTTCATATCAATATTATACTACATTTCATATTAATATAAAAAATATCAATATTGACAAATATATAACAAGAATGTATTTATGAAGAATATGATGGGAATTTTTTTTTTAATAGAAAAAGGGGGGAATTATATTAAAGTATAAAACAACGTGCAAGGACGTCTGACGCGCAAGGACGCTTGCAATTAAGCTTGAAACGGAGTTTGAGAACGTTACTATTGAATCTGCTAAGATCAACAAATCTTGCAAAGAGAAAAGAGCGGGTGAACCAATGGAGAATGAAAGGCCAAACGATGAGTGATTGTCCGATCCTATGCGGAATTGAATTGCCATAACGACATTCCTTTTGTTCCTGAATATCGCCCATAAATGAATTCCTGGGTCGCCGTTAACTGCTCACCTTTTGATATCATATCGAAACACTACGATCAATCTGCATGTGCTTTTTCCCATCCCAAATTCCTGCGGATATATGCTTCTACTAGATGGAAATGAATGATGACTCCAAGTGAATTTGAAGTGCAATATGAGCGCAGCGTGATGAGAATGTGTGGGAGATGGACTGATTCGTGGGTGACTTATGCTGACAGAGTTGAAATGAATGTCATAAAGATAAAGATCTTGGAGTAGATAAAGATCTTGCGTTGTTGATTATCAATTTAGAGTCTCCTGTCACCAAGAGGTCATAGATACATAGTCCTTTATCCAATTTTAATCCCTGGAGGAGTGCATAAGCTCTGCTTGATTGCTAGTAGATATACCTAGATTTCAAGTGAAAGACAATTTTTGGTTTTCTCATGGGCTATAGAGCACCCCTCCTGCACCTGATGCCCCGGGGTTCCCTTTTGATGCTCCATCAAAGCTTAAAAGAAATTTCTGTTGAGAATGTTTCCAATCCAAGAACTCCCAAGGAGTAAACTAAATTTGCCAATGTGCCTTGGAGGGGGAGGAAGGATCAATTAAAGGGGGGACGTGAAATTGATTGAACCATTCCTCTTCGAAGCTATCTAAACTTTGGTGAGTGATCCTGAATCTTGCTTGACTTTTAAAGTGCTCTGTTAGGAGGCAAATTTCTTTATTTGCTGTAGAAGAGAGAATTGGTTTTTCTTTTGCAAATTTCTTTATTCCTGGCCAATCATATCTTCCAACATATGTACTTGGGGATAGCTTCCCGAGGTTTTTTAAAGAGCCATTTTTTTGGAAAGAGCCATTATAAAAATATTGCCATCTGCTGAATAATTTCATGTAGGATGAGGGTAATTGAACTCGAGAGAATACGGATTTCAAAGTAGCCTGGCATACCAAACGGGAGAAAGAGCATTCCAAAAATAAGTGACTGATTGTTTCTAAGTATTTCTTGCAAAGGACACATATGAAGAGGCCATAGAAGCCACATTTTACTAAATTATCTCATGTTAGGATCTTCCCATGGGAAACAATCCAACAAAATATGTTGATTTTTGGAGGGCTATCATTTCTCCAAATATGCTTCCAACATGCTGCAGGAGGGGGGGGAGAGTGGACCGGGATAACAATGAGTCTTGAAGTCCCCAACCTCGAGAGTCTTTTTTTGACAAGAGAACAAGAGCACATCCTTTGAGATACTTGATGATAAGAGGAGAGAGAGATTAGAGGAGAGGAGGGAGAGTCACCCAAAGACCAACCCATCCATTTACCTGTTGTGTTGTTCCAAGTTGATATGTCGTAGAGGGTCTGTTTTCCTTGAGTTTGAAGCCAAGAAGTGAGGGGGGAGTGGAGCGGATACGAAGAGAGAGGCATGTTCCCCATAATGCTATCAGAGTGGAGTAAGATGTTCCTCACATTTCCTGGAATCCAGGTGAGGTGGTTTTCGATGAGGGGAAGAGAGGCCTTCAAAAGGCGCCAAGTTTGGGATCCACCCTAAACAACTGGATCCACATACAAATAGTGGGATCTCACCCCTAAAAAATATTTATGGTATAACATTCTTTTCCACCAATCATTATTTCCAGAAATCAGTCTCCAGAGAATTTTGGAACCTAGAGCCAGATTGATTAAGGATGGGTCTTTAATTCCCAAACCTCCACAAGACTTTGGCGCTCTTACGATATTCCAATTTATTAAATGTAGTCTCTTTGAGTTGGAACATCCTCCTTTCCAGAGGAAACGTATGAGCTCTTGGGAAATGACAGATTTGATTTTGGCAGGAGCTAGAAGTGAAGAAAATTGGAAGATGGGTAGTGCTGAGAGAACTGATTTTATGAGAGTTGCTCTGGCTGCTGGATTTAGCCAAAAGGAGACCCATTAATGAAACTTAGATTTGATCCTGTCGAGGATGGGATTCCATGAGGATGCTGGAAGAGATTTGAGACAAACGGGGATGCCTAGGTAATTGAAGGATTGCCAATTTTAAGTAGGGGGAAGTTGAAAATATTTACTATTCTCCTTAAGAATTGAATTGAAGTGTTCTAGGCATAGATTTGGATTTTTGCAGCATTTATTAGACCTCCCGAGGTAGCCAAGTAATCATCCATGGATTTTTTAAACCTTTTGGCTATGATTAGGGAGCCCCCCCAAGAAGGATGCCATCATCGACAAACTAGGAGTTGTTTATTTTCTTAACCTCGTGAGTGATTTTGATACCTGGGATAGTCTTTTGCGATCTCTCATTATTCAATCTTCTGCTTAGTGCTTCTGGAATTATGATATAAAGGATAGGAGAAAGAGGGAAGCCCCGACAAAGGTCTTTAGTGACTTTGAAGAAGGGGGTTGGTCTTCCATTTACTAAGGGGGGAATCCAGGGGTAGTGGAAGAAAGAAACTACCCAAGAGAGAAAATGTTCATTAAAACCAAACTTGGTGAGAACTGCCATGAGGAAATTATGTCTGACTCTGTCAAAGGCATTGGCCATATCAATTTTGATGGCCATTGCTTGCCCCCCTATAACTTTACTTGAGTGGATAACTTATTGGACCAATAGAATGTTGTCCACCATTTGTTTTTTTTCTACAAAGCCTCCTTGATTGGGGGAGATAAGAAAGGAAGGAGGGGTTTGAGGTGGTTAGAAATGATCTTAGAAATAATTTTATAAGAGACATTGCAGAGGGAGATAGGGCGGAAGCGCAAAAAGGAGGAGGGATTTTGGTCTTTGGGGATGAGGGCCACAAAAGTGGAATTCATGTTTCCTCCAATCTTTGTTGAGAGTTGAACATACTGAACTATCATGATGAGGTCCTTTTTAATTATTGGCTGACATGTTTTTATAAAAACGAGCAGAAAAAACATCCGACCCTGGTGCCTTATCTGGATTCATATGACTGATGACCTCCCAAATTTCTTCTTCTAAGATGATGCGACATAATTTTTCATTATCTTTTGGAGTAATTAACATTGGTATATTGTCTAGCACGCTTTCAAAAGCATCCAGATCCACATTGTTATCTTCTTTAAAAAGTTTCTCAAAATGCCTAAAGGCCTATTCTTTGATTTGATTCCGATCATAAATTTATTCCTCATTACCTTATGTAATAGTTGAGACTTTGTTTCTCCAATTTCTTGCTTTGGTTTGTTGGTGGAAGAATTATGTGTTTCTATCCCTGCTCTGCAACCATAAGCTTCTTGATTTTAGTCTCCAATGTTCTTCTTCTGTTTTGAGGACATTTTGGAGGGATTGGAAGAATTTTTTTTTCTTGATCTAGCAACTATCGAGTAATTGTTTCATAGTCTAATTTTTGTCTGATTTCTTCCATGATTTTTGTTGCTTCCGATCTTTCCTTTTTGAATTGAGTAGGTTTATATTTATCCTAAGTCTTGAGAGAATCTTTGACAACTTTGAGATTCTTCTCCCAGATCACAATTGGGGATCTAGAGACCCACTGATTCCAGGAGGAGGCTAGGAGGGGGAGGGAAGAGGGGTAAAGAAGTCAGAGGGGATTAAAATGGAAGGGGATAGGGCCAAGACTTAAGGATCTAAGAGTAAAAGAGAGACACGACGATGATTTGATCCAGAGCAAGGAATAATTTAGGAGGAAGGGGTGAGAGAATCTTCAAGAAGGAAGGCACTTAAAATAAATCTATCTAGTATGGAGGAGTTAGATCTTGGACTTGCTCACTTATTAGACCAAGTGAACATGCCATTAGATGGTTTGATATCAAGCGGGTTGTTGATGCAAAAATGCACAGCTAGACCTTGCTTGCAAAGAGTTGCAATGCACCCTATTATTTTTTATTACTATTATTATATAGATCTAATAACTATAGGTTAGATCCCTCATAACATAAACTAAGTTAAGTGAAAATTTCAATCCTCTTGAAGATGTTATTTATCATACAATTACTTCGATGGTAATAACTTGATGACTATCTTTTGAGCTCCTGTTTTATTACACATGCACAATTATTTTCGTTAATATTAAATGGATGATGCATAAATCTATATGATTTTTCTACAACATTATTGTGTATCACACATATTATATCATTGTCATTTCAAGAGAAAAGACAAAGGGACCCTTGAATATATTCCATACAAATGGGTGTTTAGCTCTAATTTCTTTTACTACCATCCTAACATTTGATAAACATATTATATAAAAGTGGATACAATGTGCATATATACTATTTCTAGCATATGATGTGGTGAAGTTATACACGAAGCATGATAGGGTCGACATGTTATAACATTCTTTTTGTTACAACCTTGATGACAATTGTTAAAAGGTTAGATATTTTATTTGATCCCTTGCATATGGTGTTAAATCTTGAATAAAGGGCAACATTGAATTTGTGTATTCTATGGTACGTGATGAAATTTGTTACTGGGTATGGTATGCCCCTAGCTTTATGTGGCATCCACTGTGTGATATATGATTGGATGTGAATTTTGTTTGAAAGTTGGAAAGGGTTATGAGTATTTCCATCTGATATTGGAGGCGACATGAAGTTAATGCAAGTGAATGCAAGTTTTTCCCGAGGTTTACCACCTTTCTTGCTTGTTTAGTTTGGTATAACTTTCTGGAGTTTGTCTCAGATCTCAAGTCTTGGTTGATGGTTGAGTAACTTCTCTTCGCAACTTTTCCCTAGTTATTTAAACATCTTGGAACATGTATGAACGTTTGACCCATTCTACATCAAATAATATGTTTTACTTGATAATTTATGATGTTGGATTTGTTCTAGTAGCATTCAGTGTGTTTGTAAGGCTTAAAATGGTTTTGCATGAGTGAATAATTATCTCATGGGTTGTTTGAATATCAACATGTGAATATTAGTTGGTTATTCTCAGCGTCGAATGGTTGCATTATGATTTTGTTTTCTCAATATGTGTCTCAAAGATTATTGTTGTGGGTTTATGAAGATTTAAAAAAAAGAAAAGAGAAATGTTGTGTAATCATGTGTGAGTTCCGTCTTGTCATTGTCGGAGTTACGAGTTCAAACTTATGATATATCCACGTGGTTGTTAGGTTATTGGTCGAGGTCGTATGGCATACTCGGCCCATGCTTTGATAGTTTCGATTGTGAACTTTTCTGGGTTTAACAAAATCTCCAACCCCTGCTGTAGCTTTAAAGTGTTCTGTGGTTTTGGGTAAAGAGTTCATTAATAATTCCAACTGAAGCTAAAGAAGGATAGAGTTTTGATAAAACTACCCTGTGATTCGAACCTTATTAAACCAACAATCTAAGCTCGAATTGCATGCTACAATCAATGTTTATTTATGCAAATGGTTTCTCTGTTTGATTAAAGACTAGATGAGCTTGGCGAAACCCTTGTGTTGTTTGATGGAATGAAATACTGGTTGGAACAAAAGACGTATATTTTGGTTGTAAAAAGTATGCAGTAGAACTTCTTAACCTAGAAATGAGTAAAGGTTTTAAGTATGTGATGGATCGTGGCATATCTCATTATGTTTTAACCTGCGTGTCTATGTCAGTTGTCATCAAACTTTGAATGTTCCTTCTCCTGGTCAATATAGGAAACCATTAAAGAACCGTTATAGGTTATGAAGCTTTGATACATTGGAATACAAGTTTGATAGTGAACATGTTCGATTGTTTGAAATGTGTTTATAGAACTTAATGGCTTGTAATTAGAGCATTTCCATTTCACTCCATGTCATAGTATCATTTTTCGCACATTATAATCCTATCACTCTCCCATCCCATTATATTTCCATGCTCTCATTACTTGTTAATTACGAATGAATAAGATCTACTGTATAAGGATCAAATTAAGATTAAGAGAATAATGAATAGGCTTCAAATGCAAGACAATAATTTCATTTAAATGAGATTATTGCAGCAGTGAATTTGATATGATGACAAATGAAGAATATTTGGTTATGATTAATTTTACTTAGATGATTGATATTATATAATTGGATTACATAAACTAATTATGGAAAAGAACAATATTCTTCTCTTTCCCTTTCATAAATAACATTTTCCATTCATTACAAGCCCTCCTCATCCCATATATCATTGATTTTCTTTGTTCAAAATGGTCATCAGTTATGAAATAATTGATAACATAACTAATGGATAGATTGTTGCATGCTTGAGTGTTAGCTAGTCATAGACAATCTCTTAAATAATTTTCTTATGCAAAGCAATTTGATGTATTATTTTCCATATGAATCATATTCTAATTTAAGCCTTACTATTATGGAAATGACTTTCTTCAGCAAGGGAAGTCATGGCAGAGGCAAAAACATAGGTAGAGGATAAATTAATTTTTGGCAAAGGGGTAATAAAAGACTAAGGTTCTCAATACATTTCGATGTTGATTCTGAATAATTCAATCAGCTGCTACAAACAAGTTTCCTCAACCTAGCAGGACAAAGAGCCTTCCATCCACATCCTCAACCCAAGAGACCTCCATATCATCCTCATCCTAGTATTTCAAATGTTCATGTCCCAGCTCATGTATCCTTGCAACCAGAAGTCCCAGTTAATGATGGTTGGGGTAATGTTGTTCAACCTTCTTTAGCTCATTATGGTGGTTGGACCACCGTGTAATTACCATTACCACCTCCTCCTCCACTTAAGAAACTTGTCCAACAAATTGCCTCCATTGCATCCCATGCTCACTCTTCTCATTCAAGCCAAAAGCTCAAGACAACTATTCCTGAGCTAAAGTCAAGTAAGGATAAACAAATTGGTACCAAATCTGAGTCATCTCATAATTCATCTCATTCAGTGACATCCCATGCTCACTGTCCTAATGATCACTCCCATGCTTTTAGTGAGGTTCACCCCGAGGCATCCAAGGAACAAAATTCTGCTAAGGAAAGCTCGCATACAAACATGGAAGTACATACAATGAGAAGTGAACATAAGCAAACTAACTCCCATAGCAAATATCATTTTTGAGGTGACAATGCTATTTATGATTGTTGATAGTTTACTTGCATTTTCTTCTTTTGGGACAACATGGTGATTATATTTTGACTTTTGGACAACATGATAATATTTTATTTTTGGAAAACATATTTGACTTATTTGATATATATGGATGACATTTTGGGAGATACAAGGGATGTTCTAATTTGATATGTCTATGCTCATGTGTATATTTGATGAGGTGGCATGATTTATTTATTTAAATAATATGGAGCTCATAAGTATATTTGATGAGGTGGCATGATTTATTTATTTAAATAATATGGAGTAACAAGGAGGAAATTGAAATTTAAGGATAATAAAAGGAAATAGGGGTCCCACCTATTATTTATTATTTATATTACCCTTTATCTATTTATTATAATTTGTCCCTAAATAACTAAAAGTCATTGATGACTTAACTACCACAATTGCTTTTGAAAAGATAAAAGCGAATCACTTCAAGGGACAAAAAGAGAGAGGGAGGAAGGCAATGAACTTATGATAAAGGTATGCTCTTTTACTTGTAAGATTAATTACTTTCATCCATTCTGAGTTATCATAGAGTCTTAACCCTTTTGTTGATAACAAGGTCTTATTGAAGGTGACAATATTAAGGTCCGAGAAGCATTTCTTGAGAAGCACACTTCAGAAAGTTGCTCATTTTGTCTTGATAGTATGTGTATTATGATTTGATTATGAATTAGATTTTCATTTCTGATTAAGGATATTTTGCAGAGTCAAGCAATGGTGCTTATGTGGCTAGTCTGACCGATAATCTATAGTCTTGGTATCTTCTTGACATCAGAGTCTTGTGTGTGGTTCTCATCAAATATTTCTAAATTTTATTTTGGTCCTTACCCTCGCAGGGGTATGAAAAAAGGGTTCTGTCTGTAACTTGAAATGCAATCAATAAAATGGCTATGCTGATTTTTGGTCTCACTTGTGTATTTTTCTGTACTATTTATCAGATTCACACTCTGTTTGTTATTTATTTTCTTATAAAAACAAACAAACATTTTTCTTTACTTTCTTTATTTTTAATCATAAAAATACAACATTGCTTCGTAGTATTTAATGCTTGAGAATCAATTGATTTATTATTATTATTTTGGCTATAAACACAGGGTCATAATCCTGCTTATCTTACCTTTGCCAAGTAAGATTCAAAAATGTTGGTATAAGGTTTTCCATATCTTTCCATCAACATTTATTTGGAGACCATACTGGGGAGGACCGTTCATTGGTTTTTCTCCAGTTTTGATTTAATGTTTATCTTTCCTTCAAGCAATAATGCATTTTCTCACCTTGCTTTATCATGCATAAATCTGATTTTGATTTTATCACCAATCTGTCCATGGTTGGGTGTCCTCTTTTTGAAGGTTACCCATGGGAATATTCTCTCTATCATGTCAACACGTTTATTCAATTTTTTCAATCTGTTGGGTCCAAGATTATTACACTTCTTCTGATATTTTTCCTCTTAATCTTCGTGGTCAAGCAGGAGATTGGTATAGGTCTATATCACCAAATCCTAATTTGGTGGGAGAAGCAATTTTTACAAAATTCATTTCTGATTTTCCTTTTCCACCTAACCCTCCTCAATGTGATTTTTATAGTGGTCCTCATGCGCAATCGACTTGTAGATTTTTCATAGAATCCAAGCAGGCTTACCATGCAAACCCTTACCTCTTCCTAAATGGTCAAGGAAATAATTTTGTATCTCATGATATTTTATCTAGAAATTCAGGGGTTTGTAATGAGTCTAACTCTTGTGAATCTAATCATGTTATCCATGATCATGAAACCTTATTTGGTGCCTTTCCTTTTGATGATACTCTTTTCGGAACTCATTTTGAGCAAGATCATATTTTATCTGATGAAACACTCTTAGAGGATGAATCTTGTACATAAAACAATCTTGATTTACATAACATTGCTCCTGACATCCTTCTTCCTCAAGATCATTCTGAAGAAAGTGAGAGATGATTAAGGGAATGATGTAGATTCATGCGATCTTTATTTTTAGGATATGGTAGAATATGTTTTTGTTAATACCTCTCAACCCAAAAATATTGTTTGGCCAAACGAATGTGTCAACAAAGAAATCCAAGTCAAACATCTATGCTTTGATAATAAACATGATACACAAACCCCAACTCTTTGTTTTGATGATGATTTGACCAATCAAACCATTTCATCCATCCCAAATTCTATCATTCTTGAACCTAATGGGAAAATCCCACTGCGAGATCATGGTTTATCTCAAAATTTTTATTCATACTCATACAAGGAAGAAGTCGATTATGCAAAGGTAGACTTTGTTGACCTTTATAGTCCCCTTTATGATAAAGCATGTTATGATGATATAACTGATGAATGGTCAAATCAAACTGATGGAGACTCTTTTGACACACTAGATGAGTTTTTTAATCAAGTTCTTGAAATACATGCTGCTTATTCAAATCCAATGTTTCAATTAGAAGAAGCCAATCACCTCGACATTGATATCCCTCTTGACATGTGCACATCTTATTTCAATGACGATGATGAGTTCAAAGGTAGTCCTATGTTTTTGAATCCTTTATATGAATATTCTTTGCATTATCATGACCCCATTTTTTATCAGAAGATTCCAAAAGATGGAATTAATATGTTTGATGAGTGTATTGACCATATTTTTTTATATTCAAACCTTAAAACCTATCTTCGATATTCAAGCCTTAAATCATAAATCTGAAGTCCTTTATCCAATTGATGCGTTCAATGTAAAATGCAAAACTCATCTTGTTGGTTGGCACGTCTTGGAGGATGGTGATAATTTCTTTTGGGTTTTGATAGGTCATTTATCATCTCCATATGCATCCGTTGGTTGGCATGTCAATGTGCTTCCCTTTCATAAATTATTCCTAGTCGTGATCCTTGCATGCAAAACAAATGATGCATTCCTTTATGCTAAGTGTTATCCTACTTGAGTCCCAAGTTGATGCTCTTCTTGTCCCCTGTACATAAATAGGACAATTTTTTTTTTGCCGAAGGGGTAGATTAGATTAGGATTGTTTTTCATTTATTTAGTTTCTTTTCTTGCTTTTTGTATATACTTCTTTCAGTTTGTTTATACTTACATAAATTATTCCTAGTCGTGATCCTTACATGCAAAACAAATGATGCATTCCTTTATGCTAAGTGTTATCCTACTTGAGTCCCAAGTTGATGCTCTTCTTTTCCCCTGTACATAAATAAGACAATTTTTTTTTTGCCGAAGGGGTAGATTAGATTAGGATTGTTTTGCATTTATTTAGTTTATTTTCTTTCTTTTTGTATATACTTCTTTTAGTTTGTTTATACTTACTCATGCTTGCGTTTTTTTAGCATAGGTTTTGCTTGCGTTGTTTTTGCAATTTTATTCGTTTGGGTCAGAGTCAGCTGGATCAGTAAGTTACTAGATAGATCATTTTTTTGCAAAATGTTGTTGATCAATTTTGAAAATAAAATACACAACAAAGATATTATGATTTTCTATTTAGTCCAAAGTATTACTTGTAGTAGTTTCTTGTACCTAAAGTACTCTACTAAAGCTTGATGGTCATGACTATTCCCTTTTTCTTCTTTACATTTCTGCCCTCTAATAAGAGCACATCAAAAAATTTTGCAAAATTTTTAGCAACAAAGTTCAAGCCAAACCAGAGATTACTAAATTCTAGCCAATAAATATTGCCTACCCTGTGGAGTCACCATTTGTTGACACAAAAATGTGCAACTAGACCTTTCCTACAAAGAGTTGCAATGCACCCTATTAATTTTTATTACTATTATTATATAGATAGTAACTATAGGTAGGATCCCACATAAGAGAAAATTCCTCCTGAAGATGCTAGTTAGCATACAATTACTTCGATGGTAATAACTTGATGACTATCTTTTGAGGTCATGTTTTATTACACATATGCACAATTATTTTCGTTAATATTAAATGGATGATGCAAAAACCTATATGATTTTTCTACAACATTATTGTGTCTCACACATATTATATCATTGTCATTTCAAGAGAAAATACAAAGGGACCCTTGTATATATGCCATACAAATGGGTGTTTAGCTCTAATTTATTATACTATCATCCTAATATTTGGTAAATGTGTCGTACATAAGTGGCTACAATGTGCATATATACTATTTCTATCATATGATAAGGTGAAGTTATACATAAAGCATGGTAGGGTCGACATGTTATAACATTCTTTTTGTTACAACCTTGATGACAATTGTTAAAAGGTTCAATATTTTATTTGATCCCTTGCATATGGTATTAAATCTTGAATAAAGGGAAACATTGAATTTGTGTACGCTATGGTACATGATGAAATTTGGTACTTGGTATGGTATTCCCCTAGCTTTACGTGGAATCCACTGTGCGATATATGATTGGATGTGAGTTTTGTTTGAAAGTTGGCAAGGGTTATGAGTATTTCCATCTGACATTGGAGGTGACGTGAAGTTAATGCAAGCTAATCCAAGTTTTTCCCTAGGTTTACCACCTTTATTACTTATTTAGTTTGGTAGAACTCTCTAGAGTTTGTCTCAGAGCTCAAGTCTTGGTTGATGGTTGAGTAACTGCTCTTTGCAACTTTTCCCTGGTTATTTAAATGTTTGGAACATGTATGAATGTTTGGCCCATTCTACATCAAATGATATGTTTTGCTTGATATTTTATGATGTTGGATCTGTTCTGGTTGCATTCAGTGTGTTTGGGCTTAAAACGGTTTTGGATGAGTTAATAACTAGCTCCTGGGTTGTTTGAAGCTCAACATGTGTATATTATTTGGTTCTTCTCAACGTCGAATGGTTGCATTATGGTTTTAGTTTTTCAATATGCATCTCAACAATTACTGTTGTGGGTTTATGAATATAAAAAAAAAGAGAAATGTTGTGTAATCTTGTGTGAGTTTCGTCCTGTCATTGTCCGAGTTATGAATTCAAACTTATGAGATATCTTCTTGGTTGTTGGGTTATTGGTCGAGGTCGTATGACTTAATAATTTAACTCGGTCCATGATTTAACAATTTCGATTGTGAACTTTTCTAGGTTTAACACAATCTCCAACCCCTGCTGTAGCTTTGAAGTGTTATGTGGTTTTGGGTAAAGAGTTCATTAATAATTCCAGCTGAAGCTAAGGAAGTCTAGGGTTTTGATAAAACTACCCTGTGATTCAACCCTTATTAAACCAACAATGTAATCTCGAATTGCATGCTACATTCAATGTTTATTTCTGCAAATGGTTGCTTTGTTTGATTAAAGACTACATGAGCTTGGTGAAACCCTTGTGTTGTTTGATGGAACAAAAGACTGGTTGGAACAAAGACATATACTATGGTTGTAAAAATTATGCAGTAGAACTTCTTAACCCAGAAGCAAGTAAATGTTTTAAGTCTGTGATGTATCATGGCATATCTTGTTGTGCGTTACTCTGTGTGTTTATGTCGGTTGTCATCAAACTCTTAATGTTCCTTCTCCTGGTCACTATAGGAAACCATTAAAGAACTGTTATGGGTTATGGAGCTCTTTTAAATTGGAATACAAGTTTGATAGTGAACATGTTTGATTGTTTGAAATGTGTTTATAGAAATTAATGGCTTGTAATTAGAGCATTTCCATTTCACTCCCTGTCATAGTATTATTTTTCGCACATTATAATCCTATCACTCTCCCATCCCATTATATTTCCATGCTCTCATTACTTGTTAATTGCAAACAAATAAGATCTACTTTATAAGGGTCATATTAAGATGAAGAGAATAATGAGTAGGCTTCAAATGTAAGATAATAATTTCATTTAAATGAGAATGTTGCAGCAATGAATTTGATATGACGACAAACGAATAATATTTAGTGATGATTAATTTTTCTTAGATCATTGATATTATATGATTGGATTGCATAAAATGATTATGGAAAAGAACATTATTCGTCTCTTTCCCTTTCATAAATAACATTTTCCATTCATTACGAGCCCTCCACATCCAATATATAATTGATTTTCCCTGTTCAAAGTGGTCATCAGTTACAAAATAATTGATAACATAACTAATGGATAGATTACTACATGCTTGATTGTTAGCTAGTTAGAACCAATCTCTTAAATTATTTTCTTATGCAAAGAAATTTGATGTATTATTTTCCATCTCATTCAAATTCTAATTTAAGCCTTACTATTAGGTAAATGAGTTTCTTCAGCGAGGAAGTCATGGCAGAGGCATAAACAGAGGTAGAGGACATACTAATTTTTGGCAAAGGGGTAATAAAAGACTGAGATTCTCAATACATTTCGATCTTGATTATGAAGAATTCAATCAATTGCTGCAATACTGTTTCCTCAACTTGGCAGGCCAAAGGGCCTTCCATCCACATACTCAACCCAAGAGACGTCCATATCAGCTTCATCCTATAGTATTTCAAACGTTCATGTCCCAACTCATGTATCCTTGCAACCAAAAGTCCCGGTTAATGATGTTTGGGGTGATGTTGTTCAACCTCCTTCATGTCATTATGGTGGATGACCCACAATGTCATTACCATTACCACCTCCTCCTCCAATTAAGCAACCTGTCCAACTAATTTCCTTCATTTCATCCCATGCTCACTCTTCTCATTCAAGCTAAAATCTCAAGACAACTATTCCTAAGCTAAATTCAAGTAAGGGGAAACAAATTGCCACCAAATACGAGTCATCTCATAATTCATCTCATTCAGTGACATCCCACACTCATCGTCCTAATGATCACTCCCATGCTTTCAGTAAGGTTCACCCTGAGGCATCCAAGGAACAAAATTCTACTAAGGCAACCTCACATACAAATAGGGAAGTACATACAATGAGGAGTGAAAAGAAGCAAACTACCTCCTATAGAAAATATGGTTTTTGGTGTGACAATGTTATTTATGACTGTTGATAGTTTACCTGCATTTTCATCTTTTGGGACAACATGATGATTATATTTTGACTTTTGGACATCAAGATAATATTTTATTTTTGGCAAACACATTTTACTTATTTGATATATATGGATGACATTTTGGGAGATACAAGGGTTCTTCTAAATTGATATTTCTATGTGTGTGTGTATATTTGATGAGGTGTCATGATTTTTTTTATTTAAATAATATGGAGTAACAAGGAGGAAATTGAAATTTAAGGATAATCAAAAGAAATAGGGGTCCCACCTATTAGTTATTATTTATATTACCCTTTATCTATTTATTATAATTTGTTCCTAAATAACTAAAAGTCATTTATGACTTAATTAAAGTAGTTGAGAACTACCAAAACTACTTTTGAAAAGATGAAAGATGATCACTTGAAGGGACAAAAAGAGAGAGGGAGGTAGGAAAGGAAATTCTGATAAAGTTCTTCTCTTTTACTTGTGAGATTAATTGTTTTCATCCATTTCTAAGTTATCATAGAGTCTTAACCCTTTTGTTGATAGCAAGGACTTATTGAAGGTGGAAAGATTAAGGAATGCTAATCATTTCTTGAGAAGCATGATTCAGAAGGTTTCTCATTTTGTCTTGATAGTCTATTTATTTTGATCTGATTATGAATGAGGTTTTCATTTCTGATTAAGGATATTTTGCAGAGTCAAGCAATGGTGCTTATGTGTCTAGTCTGGTCCAACATCTATACTCTTGGTATCTTCTTGACATAAGAGTTTTGTGTGTGGTGCTCACCAAATATTTCTAAATTTGATTTTGGTCCTTACCCTCGCAGGGGCATGAAAAAAGGGTTCTGGCTATAACTTGAAATGCAATCAATAAAATGGCTATGCTGATTTTTGGTCTCACTTGTGTATTTTTATGTACTATTTATTAGATTCACACTCTGTTTGTTATTTAATTTCTTATAAAAACAAACAAACATTTTTATTTACTTTCTTTATCTTTAATCATAAAAATACAACATTGGTTCCTAGTATTTTTTTCTTGAGAATCAATTGATTTTTTTATTTATTTTGGCTATAAACACATGGTCATAATCCCACTTATCTTACCTTATCCAAGTAAGATTCGAAAATGTTGGTATAAGGTTTTCCATATCTTTCCATCAACACAAGTCAAAGGAGGAGATGAAGTCTTCCATTAACTCTCTGGAAGGGTCACGAATGAGGGAGCTTCCTTTCTTTTCTTTTCTATCCAAGGCAATGTTTTTTTTTAACAAAAACGGTTATGGATTGAATTAATGGGGTGGACTAGCCACATAATCGGTTACAAATTAGCCTCAAGATTTTTTGGGCCTATTTTTCTGCACCATTCTACCTCTATAGCTAAAGGCTTGTGATCTGCACTAGATTCTGTACTCCTTCAGTATCTATTACTGTGTTTCAGCATCTATTTCTGTGTTTCAGCAACTAAAACTGTGTTTCAACAACTATTTCTGAGTTTCAACATCTATTACTGTGTTTCAGCATATATACAGTACTGTGATTCAACATCTAACTCAGTACTGTGATTCAACAACTGTTACATCACTGTTACAACCCTGAGTTTCAGCATCTGGTACAACACTGT
>SNQJ01S0006440.1:171135-184542 GCA_010110895.2 Picea sitchensis
CATAAACTGGCCTACCAGCCCTCTCTCGGAGAGAGCTAGGTCTATCTTGACCGCTTGAGTCTCTGGCAGGGCGATTTCTGGGATTTCCTCTAGTTTTTTTATGAATTTTGGGACTGGAACAGAGTGTTTGCGCTTACCTCCGCCGGCGACCAGCTTTTTGAACGCGACCGAGTCTGAAATCGGGGGGGGAGGGTCCGAATCCTCACCCCCAGGGGCGGCCATGGCCGTCACTGGCTGCAAACGCGTACCCGAGGCGGACTTCCACGAACCCTAGCGCATCCACGCGATATCAACGACTTCTTGGAACTATAAGATTATTGGTTCCAAGGCGATGTTAAATTCCCTTGCTGCAACAATTTTTAGAATTCTTGGATGTCTTGGAAGATTGAGGAGGGAATTCCAACCTTGTTGTTTTTCCTGAGGAGTACAAGGCATGTAGACATTCAAAAAAAAAAAGAAAAAAAGAAAAAAAAGACATACTTGAGGGAATGTGAAGTAGATGAGTCTGGAGCCAAAAAGGGGATTCCTATCAGATTTCCAAGAAGAAGACTTGTGGATCCCATATGGTACATTGCCACTTGACACTCCATGTGAACTAATTTTCAAAGCTTTTATATATTTCCAAATGAATTCAATATCCTAAAGGACTTATGAATCCTTTTTCTTTGTTTCCTGGAGAAGGGGAAGACGGGGTTTCTCTTCTCTAACCAGTCTTCTGATTAAATCAAGTTTATTTCAGTTTCCCATTCCTCAACAATTCCATGATATGGCCTTTATCATTTGGAACTAGATTTGGGGATTCTTCCTTTGGAGGAATTGGCTCTACTCTGATTTCTTGATAGTCTTGGTTCTTTCTTCACTACATTATCCAATGTTATTTGTCTTCCAAGTTATTTATCTTGATTGGTTAATGATTCTCTTATCGGATAATTGGACTTACGTCCAACTTTCTTGGGTTGGGGGTTGGGCACAAAATCATATTCAGAATATCCATTAGAGGGATAAAAAAATACCTTTCCTTCACAAGGCGAAGAGAGGAGCGGGTTTGATTCAGGAATGACAGGAGGGGGTTCGAATGGGTCTTGCAAAGGAGGGATTATCTCCTCTACCACATGAATGACCTGATCTATTGAATGCTCTTCTTCTTATTTAGGGGTTGAGAGGGAATTGAATTTGTTCAAAACCAGGGGGTTTGAGGTTTGAGTGAGAGAGGAGGGATTTGGACTAGAGGGAATTCCTTGTGCGGGTCATGACTTCTCTGGATTGGAAGAGGCTCCTTGCTGCATCACTTGTCTCTTATTTTATGGCTACTACTATTGGTCATTGGGCTCAACTGCTGTAGATTCTAGGGTTATAATTGGGAAACTTTTTTCAAAATGCCCATATTCATGACATGCCTTGCATTTAAATGGAAGTTGTTTGTAGTATACCTTCTGTATATATGACCAGTTAGCCAAGGTTAGGTTAATGGCCTTTGAAAGCCATTTTTCTAAGTTAACTTCCAGAAAAATTCTTGCACAAGATTGGAGTCCATCCTTGGGCTCTGCTATGTCAATATATTTGCCCAGAGTATTCCCAATGTTCCTGATAGTTTCATAGTTCCAACAATGAAGAGGGAGAAAGGGAAGGATTTCCCAAATTGGGACCACATAGGGAATGTCATTTTTTGGGCTGAAATCAGGGGTCCAACTATTTAGATAGATACCTATAGATCTCATGAAGTAAGGACCACTCCTGAAAATGAGATCTTTGTTTTCTTTTTCTCAAAGAGAAATGCAAAAAAACCCTTAACGCAAAACATGTGGGAGAGGTTGCCTTCGATAAGAGGCCTCTAGTTCTTATCTATCTAGAGTGTCATGGACTTGGGAGATGGAAAAATACCCGCGAACTGGCCTATGAGTCCATTTTCTGCGAATTGAAGCGATAGGTTTTTGGAGCTGCTATGAACTGGAACTGTCAGAATATAATCCAACTTCTTGTCAAATTTAGGCGACGACTGCTTGATGCATTTAGGAAGAGAAGCCACCACGGCGGAGAAGGCAACAATATCAGGAGAAGGGGGGGGGGAGTGGGGAGGGTGTTGACGAATACACCCTTGCCTAGGGTTATAGCCATGAAAACCAGAGGGAGACACACATATATGGTTTGGGTTTAGCAGAACACACAATTTGATCTGAAATTTCTAGGTTAAAAGAAAAATAGCAATAAAATCATATATTGAAAAAATATGATAGTTTTAATTTATAAAAGTAACATAATATTATTATTATATTAAAAAACCATTATTATTGTATTTTAGTTATTTTATATAGCAATGTTTTAATGTTAACCATGTTTATGAGATTCATTATTAATATTTGTTGTTTTTATACCTAATTTCAATTTTATAATAAAATAAAAATGATATATTTACAAGTGGAAGTTTAAGGAATTCCTTATTCTATATTACAAATTCTAATATAACAATAAGTTTCTTCCAAATTAAGGAATTGTTTTACAATCAATATTAAAAATTATATATACATATATATAGCCCTAAGGGTTAGCTCAAGTGGTCTAGAGCCAGTCGTGAGTTTATCAAGCTTGTTGTTGGTCACCAATTTGATTCTCTTGGTTCCCTCGGGGACAAGCCCCCGTAATTAGGGCTGACAATTTACCCCACTTACCATCCATTGATCATGGGGAAGTATTCAGAGGGTTTTCAGTGAGTATATTTTCTCGAATATATATATATATATATATATTGTTAGACTACTATTTTTCGTTAGACCAAAACCCAGAGGCCTTAGTATTCACCACAATTGTCGGAGTTAAGATCCATGAGAGGGGGTTAACCCATGTCATGAAACTTGCAAGAAGCGTTGAACCTAATGTCCAACAATCTCCCTCCCAATGCATGTTGGGCGAGTTTTGAATTTGAGACTTGTTGCTCTTATACCACTTGTTGGACTATGATTGTCGTTAGACCAAAACATGTAGGTGATAACATCTGCCACAATTGTCGGAGTTAGGATCCATGAGCGAGGATTAACCCATGTCGCGAAACTCGTGGGAAGCGCTGCACCCAATGTACCACTATATATATATGATGATGATGATGATGATGATGATGATGATTAACGTCCACTGAGACCAATTGGTTTATCATACCTTATGAAGGTGAGATATTACTTCGATTTCTTTAAAATTGTATTTATGTGCTCAAAAAACATCGAGAGAAGCATTCAAAGATCACCATAGTTTTGAAGACTTAGAAGGTTAGAAAGGTTAGTATTGTGGAAAATATTTTTAAATTGGGATCTAATTTAGGAACATGAAGGGAAATCTAAGAGGAAATGCTTTTCATCTTCAACCCTCCTAGTGTCACACAGATGCTAGATTATTTCATCCCACAATGTTTTTGGAATTGTCCAACGCCCAATTTCACTATGTATGTAACATCCCCACTATAATACCCAGTTTAATTAATGCTTATGTAGATATAATGCATGGCTACGACCAAAGTGATGTAATATGTGAATTGTATTTCCTTGTTTTAATAATAAAATGTGATGCCAGCTACTAAGGGGACATGGAAAAGAGATGGGGGATGAATTAATCCACAAGAGATGGGAGTGCCTAGGATAATGGCCAAGAGGGGTACAAGGGGGAAATTACCCATGTATATTGATTTAACCCATTTTCCTAAATTTGCTATTGCATAGGGGCCTTCCCATTTCTGATTGAGTGTCCCCAAAGCTAATCATTGAATACATGTAAGAGGGTGGGCGTGAGTGGTCACATCCCAAAGTTATTGGGCACATGGGGGTTGAGTACAATCAACTTGGGGAAGAGTGTGAGTCAAGAAAGGCAAGCCGAAGAGAGGAAATTTGTATGGGTGGGGAGAGCAGTTTTTAGTGAAGGGAAGTTTTATGCATGAGAGAAGGAGGGGAGCAAGAAACAAAGGTGGAAGCTGATACAACCATGGAGGGATAATTCTAGAGCAAGCTGAAGCGTAATTGGAGTGAATTGGAGATGGAAAAACTAAAGAGCCAGGTTTTTAGGCCTGAAGAGTGAGCTCTTGTGTGAGTTGCACTAAAACAACAAGTGTTCGCTGTTGGGTTGCTGATAGTTTTCGTAGCAACAATTTACTTTGAGTTCCCAACTGAGAGATTCCTAGCTACTTGTGCCAGAGAGACCTTGATTAAAAAATGGGACACCCAAGGGTCTGATATCACTGAAGGGGCACATTCCTTAGGTTGGACAGGTCAAGAGGAAGAGAGCTGGTGGAAAATCGAGACAACTGTAAGAAAATATCAGTTGGGTTGAGAGTTTATAAGCTGTGAGTGGACCATGTGAGACCACCCTCTTTTGTGGATTGCTAGCCTCAACTCAGGGGTGTCTGGCTGTAGATATTTGGAACAATCAGTCTATGGTTGGGTGGAACATCTGTCCCATGTAGCTGGTTGCACAACTATTGTTATGTTAAATCATGTGTTTAATTGTTGTGCATGAACTCTATGTATTTGGAAGTGATTTATATGCTACTGTAATGAGTTGCTTAGTTTCATTTAATGTTTATTATTATCATGTTGTAGATGCTTCTATGTTGTGTCTCTGGGAAGTAGCTAAATCTATTCTAATTCGTAGTTGTAAGCTATAGGAAATCAATTAACTGTAAATGAATAAATTAGTTAGCATACTTTTTTCATTTTTAAGAGTAGTCTGCGCCGTAATATCACTAAGAAGGGTCGGGGAATGTTACATTATGGTATTAGAGCTTCAGGTTCAAACATCGAGCTTGTATGGGACAATATGGCTGTGAATTCTTGAAATTCGTTGTTGCAGATTTTGTCTGTGACCAATTTGGGGGAAAAATGAGATTTTAGAGAGAAATCCCAAATTACGTGAGTGAAATTCGAGTTTTAATGGTCACTTGTAGAGTTACATGAAGTTTGGAGAATCGACGACTGATATTGTGTTTGATCTCATGATTGACGACCAAGATTCATCATGATAAATTTAAATTTTTTTAAGGATTCGACCATTTGAAAGGTTGATGGGATCGACAACCGGGATTAAATCGAGAGTTGTGAAAGGGAGTGAAGCCTTACGGGCTTCGAAGGTCCAGGACTCCAGGATGTTAGAAATTCACAACACTCTAATCCTGTCGAAGGCAACCTGCTGACACGGTTACCAGAGAGTTTGACCGGCAACTAAATATTTCTTATCCGCTATCGTGGGATACGCCTTATCGTTAAACCATGGACAATTTTTCAGTCGTGAAGTAACATGGGTCGTATATATGAGGATCTTCAGGATCCTTCCTGACCATTGGATATACACTATGGTCAAATTTGACGTTGACTCACTTCCAGAGTGAAAAGGGTTTACATGGCCGGAACTCCCTAAATGCCGAACTTGCGAAGTGATGTGGGCCATAGATATAAGGATCCTTCGGGACCCTTCTTGACCGTTAGATTGAGTATAGTGGAAGGATAGGGTAAGAAATACCTTTAATCGACAACAAGTAATCATCCTTGCTTTATGACCTTTCCGGTAGGTAAAAATTCGAGACTTAAATGAGTTAAGACCTGTAAGGGATGCGAAGTCGTGAAGTAACGCAAGCCATATATGCGAGTTACGGTCATTCGACGTTTACCCACTCTAGGCGCGAAAGAGTTTTGAATGACCAGAATCCCTGAATGCCGAAATCGCGAACCAACATGAGACGATGATCTAGGGATACTTTGGGATCTATCTCAACTATTGGATATTCAAGTGGAAGGATAGCGTAAACACTTCGGTGAAGTATTACTACAGGAAGCGTAAGTTACAAGAGGTAAGAATATTCTGAAGGCGGAAGACCGGAATACATGGCGAGGAATTCCAGAACTTCGGAACTCCGTGACTACGAAATATTTGGCATGTTAGTGCACAGGCTAAACCCTGAAGCAATGAAGGCCAGAGTATGTGGCGAGAGTTCTAGAACTTCGAAATTCCAGGACCCCGTGAGATTCGAGGGTATAGGAGGATGTGTTAAATGTCGAAACGTCGAAGCACTGAAATTTCCCTTGTCGAAGTGTCCAACTTCAATATATTGTGAAGTAAAGAACAACCCCAGCTGTCCATCACAACTAATGATTAAGCCAGAGTCGTCGATCATCAGGTTTTGGAGGTGACTAGGATTTGCCTGAGTTGTGGGATGTGGAGATCAAAGCATCCATCAAGGACATAGATCAACGAAGGAGAGAGAAAACACATTTGAAGTTGTAAGGGCGTTAATTATGAGGAGGTCATGCCCTTTGATCAAGATCATTGGATTGCTCGGTAATGTGTTGACAAAGGATCTATGTGCGCAATGAGGAAGGAGTTAACAAGCGGTCACGTTGGAATGTGAAAACCATAGATCTCGATGATTGATTAAGTCGTGAATGTTGATGAAAATGCTCGAGGAGTGCGAATTAAGTGTAGGAACCTTGCCAAGTGTAAACCTTGTGTTAGGTGCAAACAAATCTTAACTGTCATATCTCAGGGTTGATCAATCCCCACCATATATTTTGGAGCGAGAGGAGAATTCGGGACTTCGGGGCTCAGAAGATGCTGTATAACTGTACAAGAACGATGAAGGGGCCGACATTCGTGAAGACTGGGAGATATTCCCTGCAAACTGCAACCACGCCATCATCGGGAGATGAAGAACTAGGTCACGACCATGCCATGTCATATGACGTAAGAGAAGTGAAGCTACGTGGTGAAGGGGATGGGCATTGGTTAAAGTCACCCGAAACACTTCAAAAGGCTGTAACTTTCAAACCTGAGTTCAGATTCGAGCAAACAAATAGTCGTTGGAAAGGTCTTGAGGAGTAGAAGACATTTGTCAACCCAATATTTTTATTTGGGAAATCAAATTTCTCAGAAATTAATAAATAGATTTCTGTAGCAGTAAAAAGAGTGGAATTGCAACATGTAGTTGTTGTAACTTTTCACTCAGAATTCAGATTGATGCATGAGTATAGTTGTTGGGAAGATGTTTTGGGGAGGAATGCATCAATCAAATCAAAATTTGAATTGGTGCAATATTTCCTTCATAAATTGATGAAGAAATAACCTGTATTCTATATGGTGAAATGTTTTATGCTATGCACATTTCTAACAATAATTATTTTATGCACATTTCTCACAGAATTAGAGGCACACAAATAAACTTTAGTTCTTATATGAGGACTAGAGTCATGGAAGATGATCAAGGATCTTACAACCATGAGGAAGAGATCAAAGGTTTGCATATCAACATGGGGAATGATGAGATAGAGTCAAATGGAAGAAGATATAGGCAAGAGCCTGTCACTATCAAAATTCTACATAGGGAAGTGAAGACCTACAAGGATGGTAATTAAAGGGAAAAATGATCAAAGGAATAAATGTTTTAAGACACCCTTTTTTAGAAATAACTCCCAAGAAAATAAAAAATATCACGAAGCACAAAATGATCAAAAGAATGAAGATTCATTTGGGAAAATGCCAAGAAAACAACTTGTTCAATGTTGGGGATGTGAAGGGAATCACTTATAGAGGGACTGGCCTCATAAAGGAAAAAGAATGAGTATTGCCCACAACATTCAAAAGGCTAAAACAATGAAAGATGTGGGAGGAAACATGCCAAGGATTTATCTAGCCTTGGACAAAAAGCAGGTAAAATATAAATCCCCCATGATCGAAGTGGAAGTAAGATTGATAACGAAGCCATAGCAATTTTAATTGATTTAGGAGCTAGACATAGTTACATAAATGCTAACATTGTTGAAATATTTCACTTGCAAAGAAGTAAGCAAAATAAATCTTGGTTAGTTCAGTTAGCCATGGGAGCTAAGAGAAAGATCAATGAGTTGGTTAAAGATTGTCAAATGGACATGAATAGACTCAACATGAAGGTAGATGTAAACATCATACCATTGGGTTCATATGAATGTCTAATTGGCATGGATTGGTTGGAAAAAGATCACACTGTCCTAGAATGTTACAACACGACAATCACATGTCTTGATGAGGAAGGGAAACAAGAAAAGATTCAAGGCATTCCAAGAGCTGTAGTTGTGAGAGAGATTGAAACTATGCAATTGAAGAAGAGATTTTGGAAGGGATATTAGATGTTTGCAGCCCATATGGAGGAGGAAACCAAAGACAAAGTGGAAATCATTGAATACCATCCGATCTTGAGGAATTTTGAAGATGTTTTTAGAGAAATTACAGGATTTCCACCAAAGAGAGATATTGATTTCTCTATTGATTTAGTGCCAAGATCTGCCCCGATGTCTAAGACACCATACTTGATGGATACACCATAATTGAAGGAGTTACAAATGCAACTTGAAGAGTTGTTAAAAAAGGGGTATATACGCCCAAGTGTGTCACCTTGGGGAGCCCCGGTTCTTTTGGTGAATAAGAAAGATGGAACCTTAAGGACATGTATTTATTTCATGCAACTTAATAAGGTTACCATAAAGAAAAAGTATCCTTTGCTCATAATTGACGATTTGTTTGATAAGTTGAAGGGTGCAAGAATATTTTCCAAGATTGACTTGAGATCAGTTTATCATCAAGTAAGGATAAAGGAAGAAGACATCAACAAGAAATCATTTAGGACAAGATATGGGCATTATGAATTCACGGTAGTGCCATTTGGGCTATCAAATGCTCCAACAATTTTTATGTGTCTGATGAATGGAGTGTTCAGGGAATACCTGGACAAGTTTTTGATTGTATTCTGAGATGATATACTCATCTATTCTAAATAAGAAGAGGAACATGAGAAACATTTAAGAATGGTATTGCAAGTTTTAAGAGAGCATAAATTGTATGCTAAGCTAAGTAAGTGCATATTTTACCAAAAGAATATTCACTACTTGGGGCATATAATTTCAACAACATGAATAGAAGTTGACCCTGAGAAGATAGAGGCCATTAGAGGATGGACAACACCAAAGAATGTGACAGAGGTCAGATCATTCATGGGTCTTGCCGGTTATTACCGAAGATTCATAAAAGGGCTCTCAAAGATTGCAAGTCCAATTACTTCTTTGCAAAAGAAGGGAACGGAGTTCGAATGGAATTCCAAGTGTGAAAAGAGTTTTCAATAGTTGAAGGGAATATTGACAAGTGCACCAATATTGAATATTGCAGATCCAAACAAATATTTCATTGTGTGCACTGATGCATGCAAAGAAGGACTTGGTGGAGTTCTCAGTCAAAAGGACCATGTGGTATGTTATGAGTCCAAAAAATTAAAAGAGCATGAGAGGAATTATGCTACACATGACTTGGAGTTAGCAGTGATTGTACACGCATTGAAAATCTGGAGGTATTAATGGGTAAGAAATCCGCGCTAAGGACAAACCCCTATGGTTTGAAGCATTTGTTTGGACAACCAACACTAAATGCTACGAAAACTATATGGCTGAAATTTCTGAGTGAATATGACTTCAAAATTAAGCATATAAAGGGAAAGGAAAATCAAGTGGCTAACACACTCAGCAGGAGAGCTCATGAAGTGCATATTGCAGCCATTAGCATGTACATGATAGATCTGAAGGACAAAATTGTTGCAACAACAAATTCAGATCAAAGTTATTTAAAAATAAAAGAGACATTACATCAAGGTAATTTTCAACAAACATTTAATTATTATGAGATGAAAGAAGATGTAATTCTCATGTACAAAGGTAAGGTGTATGTGCTGAATTTAGAGGAGCTGAAAAATGAAATGTTGAAGGAGATGCACAATGTGACATATGCCAAGCACCCAGGATATCAAAAAACAATTATAGCAGTAAGAAGAAAATATTTTTGGCCAGGAAAAAAGAAAGAAGTGGCTGATTACATAGCCACATGTCTAGAATTCCAAAAGGTAAAGACATAACATAGACACCCATCAAGTTTTCTACAACCATTTCCCATTATGGAGTGGAAGTGGGGGGTAGTTATAGGTGATTTTATTACTAAACTTCCTAGAAAAGTGAAGAAACATGATTCCATCATGGTGGTGGTGGATAAATTGACTAAAGCAACATATTTCATTCCAGTAAATACTACACACAAGGAAGTAAATATTGCAGAAATTTATATGAGAGAAGCTGCTAGGCTACATGGAGTGCCTAAGGCAATAGTTTTAGACAAAGGTCCAAAGTATACTTCCAATTTTTGGAAGGGTTTGTTCAAGGGCTTTGGGAAAAATTTAAATCTTAGTACAATATATTGTTCAGAGTCAGTTGGGAAAACATAAAGGACTAATAGGATAATTAAGGACGCTTAGAATGTATGTGTTGGATCAACCATCAAAGTGGGAAGATTATATTCATTTAGTTGAATTTTCCTACAACAATGGGTATCAAGCCTCATTGAAAATGAGTCTATTCGAGACATTGTATGGCAGAAAATGTAACACACCAGTGAGTTGGGATAATCCAACAGACAAAGCAACTGGCCATAATTGTTAAAAGAAATAGAAGATCAGATGACGAAGATAAAGCATAATTTGAATGCTGCCCAAGATAGGTAGAATATTTATGCAGATAGGAACAAATTTTTCAGAGATTTTAAAGTGGGAGAACATGTGTTTTTGAAAGTGAAGTCAAAGAGAAGCTCGCTAAGATTAGGAAGTTTCCTGAAGTTGGCAGTAAGATATTGTGGGCCTTTTGAAATATTAGAAAAGATAGGGCCAATTGCATACATGTTAGCTTTGCTTTCATCCATGAGAGTGCATAATGTATTTCATGTGTCATTGTTAAAGAAATATGTGACTAATCCTAACCACATAATTGATTTGAATGTGATCTAGGTGGAGCACGAAGGGGATTTCCAGGTGGAACCAGTATGCATCCTGTACCGGAAATTAAAAGTACTCAGGAACAAATCCATAGGGATGGTAAAGGTTCAATGGACTTGCTACGGTCCTGAAGATGCTACACGAGAATGTGAAGAAAACATGCGGGCAGGATACCCACAAATTTTTGACAGTTTTGAAGAAAACATAATGCAAGACTCCATTTTGAGCAACTATATTCGAAAACCACATCTCTGAGTCTTAACCAACTGCGTTGGGGACCTTGATAAAATAATGGCTCATTCCTTCGGTTAGCCTTGATAAATGGATGGTACATCCCTTGGGTTAACCCTGATAAACAAATGGTGCCTTCCTTGGGTCGACGAGTTGAGAGGAACACGAGATTTTGGTTGGAGTTGTTGCTGGTGTTGTTGAAATTGTAGTTTTTTTTTCTTCTAAGTATTGTGATGTAAATTTTCATATATGTATATCGACATAGAGTGCACTGAGGACGATGCACAATTGTAGGGGAGGGGGAATGTAACATCCCCACTATAATCGCTAGTTTAATTAATTCTTATGTAGATATAATGTGTGGCTACAACCAAAGCGATGTAATATGCAAATTGTATTTCCTTGTTTTATTAGTAAAATGTGATGCCACCTGCTAAGGGCACATGGAAAAGAGATGGGGGATGAGTTAATCCACAAGAGAGGGGAGTGTCTAGGATAATGGACAAGAGGGATCCAAGGGGGAAATTACCCATGTATATTGATTTAAACCATTTTCCTAAATTTTCTATTGCATAGGGGCCTTCCCATTTCTAATTGAGTGTTCCCAAAGCCAATCATTTAATACATGTAAGAGGGTGGGTGTGAGTGGTCACATCCCAAAGTTATTAGACACATGGGGGTTGAGTACAATCAGCTTGGGGAAGAATGTGAGTCAAGAAAGGCAAGCCAAAGAGAGGAAATTCGTATGGGTGGGGATAGCAGATTTTAGTGAAGGGAAGTTTTAGGCATGAGAGAAAGAGGGGAGCAAGAAATAGAGGTGGAAGCTGATGCAACAATGGAGAGAGAATTATAGAGAAAGATGGAGCGTAATTGGAGCTGGAAAAACTGAAGAGCCAGGTTGTCATGCTTGAAGAGTGAACTCCTGTGTGAGTTGCACTCAACTAACAAGTGTTTGTTGTTGGTTTACTGACAGTTTTCCTAGCAACAATTTCCCTTGAGTTCCCAGCTAAGAGATTCCTAGCTTCCTGTGCCAGAGATACCCTGATAAACAAATGGGACACCCAAGGAACTGAGATCGATGAAGGGGTACATTCTTTGGGTTGGACAGGTCAAGAGGAAGAGAGCTGGTGGAAAATCAGGACAACTGTAGGAAAATATCAGTTGGGTTGAGAGTTTATGAGCTGTGAGTGGACTGTGTGAGACCACCCTCTTTTGTGGATTGCTAGCCTCATCTCAGTGGAGATTGACTGTTGAGATTTGGAACAATCAATTTATGGTTGGGTGGAACGTCTGTACCATGCAGTTGGTTGCACAACTTTTGTGAAAAAATAAGTGTCTTATATTGTTGTTATGTTAAATTATGTGTCTAATTGTTGTGCATGAACTATGCGTATTTGGAAGTGATTTATATGTTGTTGTAATGAGTTGTTTAGCTTCATTTCATGTTGATTATTAGCATGTTGTAGATGCTTCTATATCGTGGCTCTTGGCAATAGCTAAATTTGTTTTAATTCGTAGTTGTAAGATACAAGAAATCAACAATTGTAAATGAATAAATTAGTTAACAATTTTTTTTCATTTTTAAGAGTATTTCACGCTGTAATGTCATTCAGAAGGGCCAAGGGACGTAACAATGTAGCCCGTGAGAGTTTTTTCTTATTTTAGCAATGCTGATTTTCTCTTTGGCACTTCTCAAAACCGAGAGGTAATTTTGATCTTCTAAATTAGGGTTGACCACCTCCTTGTAGTATCTTAGTTTCCTTTAATCCTCTAATTATTTATCACACCACATATTCTCCTTAAATTTAGAAGTGATAATATTTGTAATATTATCGGTATTTTGCATGATGGCTTCTTTTTGTATTCCCCAATAATTTAGCCAAGATTTGACATCTTTATGCCATCCTTTCTTGAACCGTTGGTGGTTTTGGCTAGAGTTTGAAGCAATTTTGGGAGCCTATTATAGTCTATGTTGTTTATCTTGTTCTGGTAAGTTAGATATCTAATCATAACAATATATAAATTAAATAATTTTAAGAGAAAACTTGATTTTTTATTCTTAAAATTTATGGATTAAACCATTTTCAATATGCCAAATAATATTTTAAAATTAATTCACCTTGATAATACATTATTAAAAAAAAGACTTCAGATTCTTAATTTTATGAAAGCACACATATGAAAAGAGATAAAGGGCATTGGTGTTTATTTAAGAGTTAGAACTATTGTGTAATTATCTTTTCATATTACTTAATTTTATGAAAGCACACATATGAAAAGAGATAAAGTGCATTGGTGTTTATTTAAGAGTTAGAATTATTGTGTAATTATCTTTTCATATTAGTGAAGGAAGATGAGAAAAAGTTATTAAT
>SNQJ01S0006440.1:186794-218134 GCA_010110895.2 Picea sitchensis
ATGCAACCAAAGGTCACTGCCCTGGCGTGGTGACCAGATAGTGGCAATGTCATACTGCTGGATACCTATGAACATAATGGGTCGGCTCGTGATGAGACCTCCCATCCTCTTGGTTAGGTCTTGTTTTATTATTTTTCTTAGGGGCCCTTTAGTTTCTTATCGAGAGGCCTTTTATTGCCTTCTCAGGGATCCCCTAGGCGAAGCATCTCTAGGTTTCATTTCTTATGGATTTTATCTCTTACCAGCTGCTTTTACCCCTTGGGCCTTTAGCCCCTTCTTCCCACAAGACAAAGTGTAACCCTCAAAAGGTCATCCTAATGGCCGGACTAGGGGAATGGGATAGATGTGCGGGAGATAGGATGAAAAATGATAGAATGGTGGGACCGGAACGATGGCTCTGCAAATCCCCCTTGGTGGCTAACCAAAACCCATGAATACAAGCTTGCTAAGTCACCCCATCAATCACCCCAAAAGTGGTCAAGTGGATTAGTGTAAGATCCAAGCAGTCATCAGAAATGAAAGGAACCTAATGCATATATAAGAAGGTTATAACGATCAAACATGACACATACCATGATACCTTGGACCAATTACCTGATGGAGCAAGAGTCTTCTCCGATGCAAGTCCAAGCCTGATGGTGATGGAAGCTGCTGCTGCTGACAGGACAAATCTGGCGAAGAAGAAGAAGGATGGGCCCTCCAGGGCCATGCTTAAGGTCAATCCTGCTCTCGGTACTCCATGTCTAGGACCTGTGGGCCTCGAGACATGATCTCCTAGTTATCCCTAGATATCGGGGATAACATCTCCAATTGCAGTTTTTTATTTTATTTTGTTTTCTAAGTATTGTGATGTAAATTTGAATATATGTATATTGACATAGAGTGCACTGAGGACAATGCATAATTGTAGGGGAGGGGGAATGTAACGTCCCCACTATAATCCCTAGTTTAATTAATGCTTGTGTAGATATAATGTGTGGCTACAACCAAAGCGATGTAATATGCAAATTGTAGTTCCTTGTTTTATTAATAAAATGTGATGCCACCTGCTAAGGGGACATGGAAAAGAGATGGGGGATGAATTAATCCACAAGAGAGGGGAGTGTCTAGGATAATGGACAAGAGGGATCCAAGGGGAAAATTACCCATGTATATTGATTTAACCCATTTTCCTAAATTTTCTATTGCATAGGGGCCTTCCCATTTCTAATTGAGTGTTCCCAAAGCCAATCATTTAATACATGTAGGAGGGTGGGTGTGAGTGGTCACATCCCAAAGTTATTAGACACATGGGGGTTGAGTACAATGAACTTGGGGAAGAATGTGAGTCAAGAAAGGCAAGCCAAAGAGAGGAAATTCGTATGGGTGGGGATAGCAATTTTTAGTGAAGGGAAGTTTTGGGCATGAGAGAAAGAGGGGAGCAAAAAATAGAGGTGGAAGCTGATGCAACCATGGAGGGAGAATTATAGAGAAATATGGAGCGTAATTGGAGTTGGAAAAATTGAAGAGCCAGGTTTTCATGCTTGAAGAGTGAACTCCTGTGTGAGTTGCACTAAAACAACAAGTGTTTGTTGTTGGTTTGCTAACAATTTTCATAGCAACAATTTCCCTCGAGTTCCCAGCTAAGAGATTCCTAGCTTCCTGTTCTAGAGAGACCTTGATAAATGAATGGGACACCCGAGGGACTGAGATCGGTGAAGGGGTATAGTCCTTGGGTTGGACAGGTCAAGAGGAAGAGAGCTGGTGGAAAATCGAGAGAACTGTAGGAAAATATCAGTTGGGTTGAGAGTTTATGAGCTGTGAGTGGACTGTGTGAGACCACCCTCTTTTGTGGATTGCTAGCCTCATCTCAGGGGTGAGTGACTGTTGAGATTTGGAACAATCAATTTATGGTTGGGTGGAACGTCCATACCATGCAGTTGGTTGCACAACTTTTGTGAAAAGATAAGTGTCTTATATTGTTGTTATGTTAAATTATGTGTTTAATTGTTGTGCATGAACTATGCGTAATTGGAAGTGATTTATATGTTGTTGTAAGGAGTTGTTTAGATTCATTTCATGTTGATTATTAGCATGTTGTAGATGCTTCTATGCTGTGGCTCTTGGCAATAGCTAAATCTGTTTTAATTCATAGTTGTAAGATACAATAAATCAACTCACTGTAAATGAATAAATTAATTAACAATTTTTATTTTTTTTTCGTTTTTAAGAGTATTTTGCGCCGTAATGTCACTCAAAAGGGCCAAGGGACGTTACAATGTAGCTCGTGAGAGTTTTTTCTTATTTTAGCAATGTTGATTTTCTTTTTTGCACTTCTCAAAACCGAGAGGTAATTTTGATCTTCTAAATTATGGTTGACCACCTCCTTGTAATATCTTAGTTTCCTTTAATCCTCTATTTATTTATCACACCACACATTCTCCTTAAATTTAGAAGTGATAATATTTGTAATATTATCAGTATTTTGCCTGATGGCTTCTTCTTGTATTCCTCAATGATTTAGCCAAGATTTGACATCTTTATGCCATCCTTTAGACTTGATCCATTGGTGGGTTTGGCTAGAGTTTGAAGCCGTTTTGGGGAGCCTATTGTGGTCTATGTTGTTTATCTTGTTCTGGTAAGTTAGATATCTAATCATAACAATATATAAATTAAATAATTTTAAGAGAAAACTTGATTTTTTATTCTTAATTTTTTTATGGATTAAACCGTTTTCAATATGCCAAATAATATTTTAAAATTAATTCACCTTGATAATACATTATTTAAAAAAAGACTTCAGATTACTTAATTTTATGAAGGCACACATATGAAAAGAGATAAAGGTCATTGGTGTTTATTTAAGAGTTAGAATTATTGTGTAATTATCTTTTCATATTAGTGAAGGAAGATGAGAAAAAGGTTATTAATAATATATTTTATGTTTAAAGAAAATAATCATTAATGATATATTTAATCTTTTTTTTTAGTTTATTTGATATTAAAAATTTGAAAAATACAATCTAAAAACAATACTAAAATAACATATAAAAACACTATTAAAATAGTATATAAAAATTCGGTATATATTATCTTAAACATTATATTAAAAAATACATACATAATTATGGAGATTTAAACCCAGCCCCTAAGTGCATTGCAAAAATCATGAGAGAAGACAAGACAACCAAACTTATAATGGAGGAAACCATGGATTGCAGTGTCAATCAAAGAGAAATTTAAAAAAATCCAAGACTTTCCTTGCAGTGCCAATGAAGGACTAGGTGAAGGTTTCTTGAACCATTGGAGAAAAATATATAATGAATCTTTTTACTCTACTAATAAAACTCAATGAAGATGGTAAATACGTGCAAAAATCAAACAAACCTCATTATAGAAGAAGACACTGTATGTGAACACATGAGAGGTTCTCGTGCCTTACAATGTTGAAAATGCTGACTATTTAATCATTCAACATTTAAGTTATGTGGAGGGATGAGGAAATATTTTTATGTATTCGAATATGATGGATAATATAATGTTTCCTTTTGATGGTAAGAACATGGATGTTGTACCCACAATTAATCCCAAGGAATGGAACATAATTATAACAATGATAGAGCATAGGTAGCTAAAGGGCTTGCCTTTGTCTTGTCGGTTTTGGATAATTTCACAAGATTGAATCAACCCATAATTAGAGAAATATGTAAGAACTGAGAGAAAGATCCAACTATTTGACAAATTGATTTCCAAGGTTTGAGAGAGGATGCCCACCCATTGTTTGGAGAAATATTTGGGAAAAAAAAGAAAAAAAAAGTCTTGGTTTTCATTTGAGAAAGGACAATGTACAAATCTTCATGAAAAGCTTTTTAAAACATTATCTTTTTGGAGGAGGTGTTTAGATTAGAAAATATTTGGACAATGTGAAGGTTAGGTAAGTAATTGATTGCAAAGTGGTTGTACACTTGTTATTTTAGAGATCTATATTCCAAAACACATATGCACTATTAAGTTTGATGGCTCCTCAATCATGAGATTTCATTGTGGATAAATTAGAAGACACTATTGTTATTGGACAAATTGGTAAGTGCAGACACAAACTAATCTCCCTAACTTCCACATGAAGCTAGAACAAAACAAGACAAAATACAAACTTCACCTATTCCAATGAATTCTATGTATAAGATCAAGGAGTTATATAATAAAAGTCAAGACACCTTTATAGGGAAGAAATGTATTGTTGTATTATATTAAAATGGAAAGTGGAGAATACAACCCATGCCTTGATGTTGCAAGGTCTCTTTCAATGGCTCTTTGGTCCAACAGACACACCTTTGCTCCAATGCCTTTTATGAAGAAGATCCACCATCTGACTTAGAGAGCTAAATAAAAGCTATATCAAGTATAATCTATAGCAGAACTCTTCATGCACATGCAAGCCTTTGCAAAACCTTAGCCTTTTCCATAAGAGATCCCTCTTTATATAGGGTTAAAGAGGGATGGATGAGGAGATTAGGATCATCCCACTAAATCAGAGAAGCAAGTAAGATCCAAACCGATCAGAGGCCACCTCATATTCTATAAGATGTCCTTCTAGAACATTCATGAATTTCACTTTTCCTTTGCTTAAGCATCATCACACCCTATGCATAGGCAGCCAGCGACGACGACGCAATACAAATTTTGTGCAACGTGCGATGATAAATCATCGTTGCACCCCAAGCATAGATCGGGGTGTGACAATCTTCCTTTTCATATTTTTTGAGGGAGGAAAAGCAAACCACTTTTCTCATGGAGAAAGTCTCTTTTAATGTTTCCAGGGAACATGGAAGTGAGTTATGCACATGTCGTCAGATGATCATTGGGGTGACCAAAATAATGTGTAACAACTACATGTTACATATTTAGTAATTCATCATTGATCAATGAGCTCATCAATAATTATAAATACAATACCCTCATGTAGATTCAATGGGTAGTGCCATCATTTACAATTATTGTCAAATAGTTAATTCCAAATGGACCAAATAAACTACATCACGAGGTAAATATTTTCTTGAGATGTTTCTTTATTGTATCTTTCTTCAATTATGAAACATAGGAAGGTCATCAAAGGACCATGGTTTTGAGGTAAATTTGGCAACCTCTTCTTCATAACATGGTTCCAACATCTCAACATGTGTACAAAGTCCATCACAACAATCCTAATTCGGGTGAGAATATCGATGCAGTGCTCCACATTTGTACTTTTCTCCTTATGAGGATTTAACTTATGTTTTTATGGGATTTGTATATAACACCACTCTATCTATCTATGACTATATTTATACTCCATTTATAAGAATATGTTGTTGTAGAGAATTGTTATTCTATTTTCATTTGTTAATCTTGCAGTTGGGATTTTGTGTTTTATATAAGCACCTCTCACTTGACTAACTATAGGTTATGGTGCCACTAAGATTAGATGATGCTCATGATAGTGAGGAAGATATTATACCTGTGGTTTTTGTTATGCATAAATATATATTTTGATGCTTATTGTGTTTGTTGAAAAGTCACGTCGTGCTTATCCATGAAACTTTCATGGACACAAATGAATATTGATTGATAAATGAGAAAATTTAGGATTATGAAGGGAATTGTCTTCCTTGTAGGGATGCGATCACTAGGATATGTGGAAGTATATCCCAATTGTGACCTCCATTTTCACCAACCTTGAGGTTTCAAGAATTGGGTAAGAAGGCCCAATCCCCTTGACATATGTAGTGGGAACATGGTCAACATTAGTCTCTTTTGGTCCACCATAGTTAACCATGGTCAAACCATATGTATATTTTCTACTATAATTAACATTAATCAACTATTATCACCCATAGTCAACTATTTCCAACCATACTTAACCAAAGTCAACCATGTTCAGCTATGGTCAACATAATCAACCATACTTAATCATAGTCAAACATGATTAACCATGGTCAACCATGTCCAACCATGGTAAAAAACATGGCCAACCATAGTCAACCATGGTCAAACATTGTCAATCAGAGTAAAAAATGGTCAAACATAGTCAACCATAATCAACCACGGTCAAACATGGGCAATGATAGTCAATCATGGCTAAGTAAATTCGTCCATGGGTATCCAAGGCCAACAATAGTCAACCAAAGTCAAACATGGTAAACCACACTCAACCATAGTAAAACATTTCAATTATGGTGAATAATGGTTAACCATAGTCAACCAAATTAAACTATACTCAAACATAGTCAATGAAAGTTAATAGTCAATGAAATTCAATCAAGTTAAGGATGGATTTCAAACATGCTAAAACATAGTCAACCATGGTCAACTATAATTAACCATATTCAACCATTTTCAACCAAATTCAACTATAGTAAATAATTCTCTACCTAAGTCAACCATTGTCGATCATAGTGAAACATGGTCAACCATAATTAGCCATAGTCACCCTTCTTCAACCATAGTCAACCATGCTCAAACATGGTTGATCAGACTCAAACATGGTTGATCAGACTCAAACATGATTGATCATACTCAAACATTGTTGCATTTGGTCAACCATGATTAACGATGGTCAAACATAATTAACCATGGTCAAACCATCATTAACCATAGTCAAACATGCTGAACCATAGTGAATCATTGTAAAACATGGTCAACCATGGTCAACAATGTCCAACCATAATAAACCATGGTGAAACATGGTCTACCATAGTCAACCATCATCAAACATTGTCAACCATAATCAACCATGGTTAATCATAGTCAAACATGGTTAATAATGGTTCACAATGTTCAACCTTGTCTAACCATAGTCAACCATAATTAACCATAGTCAAACATGGTCAACCTTTGATGAACACCACGATGCAACATTATCATATTTAACCATAGCTTACCATAGTCAACCATAGCCAAACAAGGTAAACCATACTCAACCATAGTTCTTTGAATATTTCTTTCTTTGCAATTTATTGCACTGATCGAAGTTTTCCTTCACCTTGCCATATTGCGCCAAATATTTTTCCTTGCAAAACATAGCATGGACCCAAAGTTTCATTTCTCCCAATTTATTGCAAGAAATTGTTTTAGGAATGGAATGTATCTCATGCACCAAAGCCTTCCACTTGTGCGACATATCGTTAAAAATTTACTTTTTCCTATGTCACATTGCATGAGATGAATTTTTTCTCCTTCACAGTGTATCACAAAAAAATATCTTTAGTGCGATATGTCACACCACATTAAATTTCTATTTTGTTTTTATGTAATACACATGTAACCAAAGATTTCTTTTATGGAGAGCAAGTTGTTTTGCCTCAAAATTCTTCCAAAACTTGTACACAATTTTCCTTTTTGCATATTGAAGAAATGTGCCCCCTTGTGATGTATCACACTTAAACTCAGTTTTGCCACGACATAGAACACATCACATGTCAACTCTTTTTGGTAAAAACATATCGCATCCCTACAAATTTTCCTTCATTGCAACAAAGGGAAATTTCTAAGAGAATTTCTTTGCATCCTCCTTGTCATCACATTCTTCAAGTCTTTCTTTCTTTGCAATCTATCACACCAACCAAAGTTTTCCTTCACTTCGTGACATCACACTAATTTTTTTTCTTGCAACACATTGCATGGACCCAATGTTTCTTTTCTCCTAGTGCATCACAAGAAAAAAATGCAGGTATGCAATATATCGCATGGACCAAAACTTTCCACTCATGAGACATATCTCTCAAAAAATCACTTTTCCTGCGACACATCTCATCAAATGAAGTTTTTATCCTTCATAGAGTATCACAAACAAAAAGCTCTTTCATGTGATATGTCACACTACACCAAACTTTCTATATCTACGATGAACCTTTTATCATACTGCACCAAGTATTTTTTTTATGCATTACACATGTAATGGAATGATTTTTAATGGAGAGAAAGTTGTTTTTCCTCAGAATTCTTCCAAAACTTATACACAAAATTTTCCTTTTAGCATCTTGAAGAAACTTGCCCCCATGCGATGTCTCGCACTTAAACTTAGTTTTGCTGCAACACAACATGTAATATTGCACCCCAAATCTTTTTGGTCGCGACATATCGCATCATTGCAAACTTTCCTCCACCACGACAAAGAGAAATTTCTAAGAGAACTCATTTTCATCCTCCTTTTCATCACATTCTTCAGATATTTCTTTCTTTGTGATGTATTGCATCGGCCAAAGTTTTTCTTCACCCCACCATTTTACAATAAATGTTTTTTCCTGTGATACATAACATGGACCCAAAGCTTAATTTCTCTTCATGTATCACAAGATAATTTTTTATCTGTGTGCCAAAACTTTCCACTCGTGTGACATATCCCTCAAAAAATCACTTTTTATGCAACACATCACATAAGATGAAGTTTTTCTCCTTCACGGTGTATCACACCCAAAAATATGTTTCGTGAAATATGTCGCACAATGCCAAACTTTCTATCTCCATGAAAAACCTTTTATCGCATCACACCAATTTTTTTCATTCTTCGAATCTTTCTTTCTTTGCAATGTATCACAAAAACAGAAGTTTTCCTTCACCCTGACGTATCTCACTATACGTTTTTTCCTGCAACACATTGGATGGACCCAAATTTTCCTTTCTCTCAGTGTATCACAATAATTTTTTTTATGCATTTGATGTATCACATGGACCAAAACTTTCCAGCCACGTGACATATCACTCAGGAATTTTTTTTTCCTGCGACACTTCCCATGAGATAACGCTTTTCTCCTTCGCAGTGTTCTGCACCAAGATATCTTCTATGCGACATGTCACACCACACCAAAGTTTCTATCTCCATGACATAGTGATGAATTATATGATGTTTGAAATTTCCAATTACATGTTTGGCATAGAAAATTCTAGGAATGCAACAATATATGTGTTCATATGATCACATTGTTTGTAGTTTACCTAATTGAATTTAAAAATAAAATGTTTCAACCTTTTCACCTTATAATGACATACTTTTTGCACCTTTAGGTGCAATTGCTAGTTTTATTCTTTGAATGATCTTCCATGGGGACTTTTCAAAGTATGGTTGTGGAGCCTCATTGAACATATTTTTTTTTTCTATTTTTAATTTTAATATTTAAATTGAACTCAATGACATCGATTTGGTTTTCAACATTCTGCCTTGTTCCAATATTTTAGAACACAATTTTTAGAAAATTTAACTTATCCTTTACCTTCATCATTTTTTTTCCAACATAAGAAATCGTGGGAAACCCTCCGATTACTTCCCCACATTTCATGGATGGTAAACAGGGTAAATCGTCGGCTCTAATTACAGATCCTAACCCCGAGAGGATCAACAAAGTTGAACATGTGACATCCCCAACTTATAATCATGGGAGAGATCTCATGTCAGGCTCAAGAACACTTGAGATAACCCTCGGGGGTTTATCCTTTACCTTCATCATTATGTGAATTTGATAACAATTATTTGTTATGGGTAGTGGTATTGGAATTAATTGATAGCAGAATGATTTTTATTCAACACAAGTTTTGAATTTAAAATGACCAAAATCTTGATTGTAGTATTAAATTGTTATTGATTCAAGTATTTCTAGGATTCATCCATCTTTAGCCTCATTCATGCATGCTACTACATCTAGTTATTCATTCATTCATAAAATAATCATTGACATAAAGTAAACATTCAAGAAACATCACAAAGAACACAATTTTTACTGTGGTTCACCCCCTCCTTGGCTACGTCCACAAAGATTTGGCTTCTCTGCTCTTTTATTTAGTTTGCTACAAAATCTAGCGTTGTGTGCATTACATATTCAATCATACAATCATGATGAGGTTAAGGAACCTCTGTGAGGTGGAATAGATCACACCGGGATCCTCATCCTGTGACCTAACCCTCAAAATCTACCTTACTCGACTCTTCTACAACCTCAGTACAATCGACATTCCCTTAGATCAACTACTCCAAAAAAAACCAACAATCCCGACCTAGACATCCTAGATTTTTATTTATACTATTTTACAAGCTTATAGTCATTACAAACCTTATCAAAAACCCTAACCCTAATATAGTTAGGCTTGTCTACCTCCTCGCCACGTGGCTTTTCCTCTTGCATGATGCTTTTCTTTCTTTTTTTGCATGCTGCTTTCTTGCCACTTGTTGCACATGCTCCAAAATTAGGTCTTTCCTTCCAAAAATAAGTATTTCCTCAAAATAGGCCTACTCCCAACATGTCCCCAACACTAATATGTGCCTCATCCCGAGCCACTCAGGTGATGCGCACTCCCTGAACAACCTCTGCCAAGCTGTGGAATTTTCCTTCTAGTTCTTCCCCTTTTTCTCTCATTTGCGTAGATTTTCTAACCTCTTCACTGTAATATGTTCCTTGAGGGATTCTACGCTATGAACATGATTATGATCCATTCTTGTCTTCTCCTCCTCCAGTTCTGCAATTATTTGTGCTACTTTCTCCTGGAGAGGTTCTAACTGGGCTTGCCTGGCCCGCTTGTTATTCTGTGCAGTCTTCAATTCTGTCTGCAGGGTCTTCATCTTCTGTGCGCCCTTCAACCGCTTTGTGATGCTCATGGACTTTTGTCGCTGCTTCAAATCCTGGATTGTAGTGTTGATTTCCTCATATTGCAGGTCTAATTTTTGTACCTTATCATCTTCCTCCAACGTTGTCCATAGCTGCACGGTCCGGTCAAACAGTTGTGTGACCTTTTGAGCTTCATTCATTATTTCCACTTGTAAAGATGTTTTTTGTTCCCTTTCGGCTGTGAATTCAGGAGGGGTGGTGGGTGTTATCTTTTCTTTGAGATCCTCAATCTCCTTTTTGTAGTTTTCTAGTGTTTGTGCAATGATTTGAATTTGTTCTTTCACATTGCTCGTGGTTGCCTGCGTGTTGTCTAGAATTCTTGTGAAGACTTTCTTCAACTTCTGCTTTAAGTTATCTGCGCGTTGCTTCTCCTCTTGTGTCTCCAAATTTACCTTCTCTACCACCAATTCTAGTGTCTCCTTTCCATTTCTATCTGTTTTCAGTTTCATCACGTTTGTTCTAGCTTGTGATTGCACTTCTTGCGCGACAATGACTTGCAGTCTGTACAATTCCTTTGTTGGTATTTGAGCTAGTACCAACTGTACCTACACCAAGTCTTTGAGTGGTGTCTAAGCTATGGCCTCATCAACCTGAAACATGTTTGTTGTTATCTGGAGGCTCAAAATTTCTTGCGCTACGATCTAGATGGTGTCTTCTTCATTCTACGCGCTCCTGTCCTCAACTTCTGTTGCTTGGGGGATCGACTCTATTCCCCTTTATTGTCTATGCATTGCTTGTATCCTTTCCAAGACTTGCTTAATTTTAAACAACTCATTTATTATTCTTCCTCTTTGGTTCTCGGCCTCTTCGAACTCATCAACAACGTGATCATGTACCCTCTCTTCTACAAGATCGACATCATCCTCGATAATTGTGTATTCTGGGATTTGGTTATGGGATTTGGCCTTCTTGTGCGGCCCACCTGTGTGTATGATTAGTCGCTTGACCCGTCTCTTGTGGAGTGGCTGTTGATGGGGTTTCCTATGTTATTGTGTCCCCCCTTCCTTTTTCTTCATGCGCTGGGGCATTGTATTTCTTTCCTATCTGTGCATCCTTCTTTGGAGCATTGCCCTTCTTATACGATGTTGTCTTTTGACCAAGATTCCCTTGTTGTGTTGATTTATTGGCTGTACTACCCCCTATAGATGTCTTGGACGACCTTGCTTCTACCTATTTTACCTTGAGAATATCCTTAGTGATGACTGGGATGTTCCAGTCATCCGGCCACTCTCTTATCACTATTTCAACTTCCTCTTCATTAATGCATAAGTGAAGTTGAAGCCATTCTTTCTCTAGATCCCTGCGTGCTTGGATCCACATGTTGTGTCGCGTAGCCCTAAAGTTGGCTAGCCCTTGATATTGTGTTAGATATGTTGTCTTGTATGTTGTTGAGATACCGAGAAAAGGTGCTAGCATTGCCACTTATTCTCTTGGGATCCAAAGTGCTTCCCATCGACATGTACCATGATGTGTGAAAACATCCTACTTTATCGTAGAAGTATGAGTAGGGAGGCTCTTTCCAGCCAATTAGTGCTATCAAAATCATTAACCAGGAGTAGTGGAACTCTGTCCCCAAGTCCTGCGCGTCCTAACAACCATCTAGGAACAAGTTCAATAAGTATGGTACCCAACTAAGCATAGTATCGTTTGTGCATTGTGTTGCTACTGCGACAACCTCTGTAGGGACCTCATCCGTGCGACATTTGCAAAGTAGATTGCATGCCAGTAGCTTGGTTTCCATCCTAGTGGCCGCGTCAATGATCCGTTTTATGATTATTTCGTGCAAACCTCTTTCATTCCCATATGTTTTCTTCATCTTCTATGCGAGAGCCTTTTCCTTGGATTTGTCATTCAGGTACTGCATGGGATTCTCACCATTTGATAATAGGCCTGTGATGAATGCAATTAGTTCTACGTCTATGGAGACTGGTTCTTATAACCACAAAAATCCTCCATGGAGGACCACCAACAACTTATTGACACAGTTGTTCACATATTTTCCCCTACCAAAGTGGGGAATTTACAACAAGTTGATAATTCATGTGTTTTCCAAGTCCACCGCCCATTGCTTTGGATGTAGTATTAGGTCTCTGAATGACCCTTTTCCCAGGCTCTCCATGTACGCATGTTGCACAAATTTTGGGAATTTTTTGGTGTCAGACACATCGTGGTCTGCATACCACAATATTTCGACACAACCTAGTAAGTTTGGCATGGCCCGCACCCCCTTTGGAATGCATGGTAAGACAATATAGGCATCATGATGCTTGCGTGGGGACTGCGTGATGGGTTGTTTTCCCTTTATTTTCATCAGCGTGCTAGAGGTCCCAACCTCTGGTTCTCTGTCATCCCCATCTGAATCTTGTTTCCCTATGATATATTCGATCTGTACCTCCTCCTACTGCGTGGACCCTACCGCAGGTTGTTGTCTTGGCCTATCATAATTTGTCATGTCGCTGTCCCACCATCATTCAGTGGATTGCTTCGGTCCTAGAAGGTTGCAGTGGGTTTCCTGAATATGAAGGTTCGTGGCCCTGCGCACTGTCGTGCAAGTCAATATCCATCCCGACTGTCGTCGGGGCCTGCTCTTCTTCCTCGACCAGTGTGGTGCTCACTAGTTCAACACGCGGCGAGGGAATTGTGTCGACATGGACGATTCCCTCTGTCCGTGTAAATTCCTCCTCCACCCCTACGGTTTCCTCCGATGACCTATGGTTGCTGTGTGTTTTTCATGCTATTTGGCTTGGTGCACCAACCTTTAGAGGTGCCATATTGGGTAGTTCTTGGTTCCCTGATTGAGCTTTGACTTCTATGATCTCCAACCTCGTCTATTCACCTTTTGTCTTCATGCACCTTCGCTTCACGAGTTTGCAAATTCACAAAAGTCTTGTTTGGCCTGCGTTTTCACTTTATATAGAGGGCGTCATAAATTCCCCAAATATTCTCGGAGAATATTCTTTGGTTGTTATTAATGCATTGAATCTTGTCGAGTATTCTTCGTTCAAATTCATAAATTCCCAATTCACACCTTTTTACTCTGGCGGCCGGTTTTTTCTTTTCTGACCGTTGGCTCATTCTCTGGTGCACTGTAATTTTTTTTGTTGCTCTGTACATTTCTGCTGTGACTTTCCCCTTAATGTGCAATGTTTTCTTCTTGTCAACCATATGCTACATGCGGTCACTTTTTATCTTTGTCACACTGATTTCAGTAACTGTTGGGAACGATATTCCCCAGTATTTTGTATTTTCTTTCTCTTTTACTTTTTTCTTCCTTTTTCTACTTTTGTCTTCCTTTTTATGAGTTTTCTTTCCTAATCTCTACTATAGTATGCTATATACATACCTTTCTTACTGTGCTGCAACTTTTAAGGGTTAGTAGGTCAACTGTCCCTGTACAGTTTCAGTCGACTATCATTGATCATTCCTTTCAGTTTTGTTCCTCCCAAGTCTTTTAGCTGTACAGATCCCCCATCTGTGACAATATTTACTTCATATGGCCCTAGCCAATGCATTCTAAACTTACCAGGGTGTTGGAAAAAATTGTTTTCATAGAGAAAGACTAGGTCTCCCTCCTTAAAACTCTTCCTTTTAATGTGTTTTTCATGCCAGGATTTGTCTCTTGATTTCTATACTTCATGGTGAAATCCTACCAGAATCCCGTCCTCTTCTATTTCCATTAGTTGACTTAAACTTTCCTGTACTGCACCCCTTTCTGTCATGTTGGTAATTGCTGCTACGCGCATAATGGGTACCAAAAATTCTAATGGTACTATTGATTCCTGCCCATACACCAATATGAATGGTGTCTATCCCTTCAACTTCTTACATGTAGTCCTATATTCCCATAGTACTGTTGGTATCTTCAAGTCCCAATCATCCCTGTTGACATTGCAAATTTTAGTCATAGTATTTTCCAAAATATTATTGAAATCTTCTATTGTTCCATTTTCCTGAGGATGATATGGTGTACTCTTCTGGTGATAGACTTAAAACTCCTCAATCATAGCTCTAATGGTAGAATTGATAAAATGAGTTCCCTGGTCACTCATCAGAATCCTAGGACATCCAAATATGGTGATCACTTGCTCAAACAAGAAGTGTGTTGTTGTCTCCACGCTACAATCTTTGATTGGTGCTTCTTTTGCCCATCTTGTTAAGTATTCAGTCGCAGTAATGATATACCTAGCTCCTGACCTTTTTGATGGTGGGTTAATAGGTCCCAAAAAGTGTATAGCCCATTTTTGAAATACCTACAGAGTCACTTGTGGTCTTAGAGGCAACTCATCCCTTTTGTTGGGTTTTCCAATCCTTTGACAGACATCACATTTATGGAAATATTCCTTGGCATATTTATGGACTATTGGCTACCATAATATTGCGTGTAATACCTTCTTCGTGGTGGCTTTACTTGCATAGTGTCCTCTAGATATACCTTCATGAGATTCTACTAAAATTCTGGGCCTTTCATGTTCCAATACACACCTTCTCAAAATGCTATTTGCACCCATTTTGTATAAATGTCATGCAATAAGTTGATACTCTGCAACTATGACTACCATATTTTTCTTCTGTGTAGTGCTAAACTCTTGTGGCACAACCCATGTAATTACGTATTCAATAATATCAACGAAATATTCATCAACTACATGTACTGAAAATAGTTGTGCATCAGGGAAGTTGTCTTCCAAGTTAGTAGGTTCTTCTCCATTAGTTACCCTTGACAGGTGATCAGGTCCTGCGTTCATCTTCCCTAGTTTGACTATCACTTTGAAATCAAATTCTTGGAATAACAATAGCCATCTATAGATCCTCCCCCCCAACACTGGCTTGTTGACTAAATATTTGAGGGCAGAATGGTTTGTGAACATTTTAAAGTGTTTACCCAGTAAATAGTGCCTGAATTTTTGAAGTGCATACACCATGGCTAGGCCTTCTCTTTATGTGGTGCTGTAATTCTGCTCTAATTCTGAAAACTTTATGCTTGCAAAGGCTATAGGATGGTCTAAGTCCCCTTCTCCTGGCTGTGCCATAATTACTCCAAGTGCTATGGCTGATACATCTACATGCACATGAAATGTCTTTTCCGAATCTGGAAATACTAGTATAGGTGTTGTTACCATGTTTTGTTTTAAAGTGTCCAATCCTTGTTGACAATCCTCATTCCACTGAAATCTGGAGTTCTTCTTTAACATTTTTTCCATTGGTGCAGTAATTTTTGCATACCCTTTTATAAATTTCCTGTAATAGCATGTATGTCCCAATGTTGCTCTTAACTGGCACACTGACTTTGGTGGTGGTAAATTTACAATGACTACAATCTTAGCAAGATCCACTAGTAAACCTTGTTTACACACTATATGTCCCAACAATATTCCAAAAGGTGTCCCAAAAATGTATTTCTTGATGTTCAATGAGATCTGACATTGCATGCATCTTTCCAACATGAGTCTTAACACTTCTAGATGGTCCTTTAACATACTATATACAGTCCAGTCATCCAGATATACTTCTAAAAACTGATTTATGAAATCCTTAAAAACAATTATGACTACTCTTGAAAATATGGCTGGTGCATTCTTCAACCCAAATGGCATGATTGTATATTGGTAGGATCCCCATTCTATAGCAAAAGTAGTCTTATACTTGTCTTCTAGAGGTATTTTGATCTGATGGTAACCTACAAATCCATCTGTAAATGAATAGGTTTCCTGGCCTCCCACATTCTCTAAGACTTCATCTATAAAAGGGGTAGGGAAAGGGTCATGTAAGCAAGCATAATTAAGTTTCCATAGATCCACACAAATCCTTATCCCCCCTTGTTTCTTTTCTTGGACTACCATAGGACTGATCCATTCAGATTCCTCTACTAGTTCCATGATGCCAGTTTTCAACATTTTGTCAATTTCTACTTTCACTTTTTGCTTATACATTGGATTAAGTCTGTAGGGTGTTTGACTAACAGGTATAGCCTCAGGTTGAGGGGTATCTTCATCTCACCTAGATCCCCTACTATTCCTTTCATCTCTGTAAAGGTTGTTGGAAACATGTCACTCTATTCGCGCAATAACTTTGTTATTCTTTCTACTATTTGCTTAGCCCAATAGTCTCCAATACTTTCCATTTTAGGATTGTCATTGGTCCCAATGTTGAATTTCTTAACTTTGATTGGTGCAAAAAATACTTCTGACTCCAGAGATGGACCTTCCACCTGTATTTCTCCCTCAATATCTATAATATGAATGTTGCACGGATCATCTTCATTTGGTGCTTCTTCTTCCACATGATAGCATGAAAGTAACTCTTTGACTATATGTCTGTTCTATTGTTAATATTCTGTCATGATTTCAACTTCTGGTTCATTGCTAAATATCATTCCCTGTATCAACTTCAATTTTGAATCCATGTTGGGGTTCTCATGTTCAAATGAGAAAATTACTACAAAGTTTTGTTATAATCCTATCCATTCTGTAGTGCCTTTGTGCATCTCTTGGTCTATATACCAGTTCCCTGGGATTCATTCCAATGTATGGATAAAGTGATGAGGCCATTCCTCTGGTGGTGTCATCCTCCATTGTGCCTTGCACTTCTCTAAGTGTTCAACTGGTGTTCCTTGTCCATCATACCTCTTCATTTTATTGCTCCCCTGCTGTACACCAAATCTAATGCATAGTAGTTGTTGACATTGATACCGGTCCTAAATTGTTTCTTTGTGCACACCCCAACATCTTGCAGGTGTGGCCTTGAGCACAATATCTAGGGCTAAGAGCCTCCGATTCTATAGTACTTCCTTTTCATATTTTTTCAAAAATTCCTCTAATTCATTTAACCCATGAAAAATGGGAGGTTCTCTTATCTCTGTACCCACCCATCTTACTGTGCAGTCTATTCTTGTGTACCTTCTTGTTGAAACTTCATGTAATCGTCATTGCCAATTTTCCAAACCTGTATCTGATTCAGAAGCACATGATGTAATGCTTCTCCAACTGAGTACCCCATCTGCAGTTGGGTGAACATAATCCTTTTCTCGCGCGATGGTTCTATACATCTGGTTTATTTCCTCCAGATCCAAACAAGTGGGTTCTACAAACCTTTCTCCTTCTGATGGATCCAATGGTGAAATGAATCTATATTCACCTAATTCAAAAGTCATTTTTCTTGTCTTCATTTTTATTATATCTTGTTTATCAAATTCCCAATCCAATCCAAGTAACGCTGGGTAAGTTGTTGTACCATCTACTATCTCTATTAGTTCAAAATCTGCCATAGTGCGCACTCCATCCAAATATACTGTCACACCTTTAAGCCTTCCAATTGGAAACACTCTATCTTGATTTTCTAATTTTAAATAGATAGGTGAATAGCCTAGTGTGGGTTCTCCCATGCACTGCCATGTCTTCTTAGGTAAGACATTTACTTCATAGCCTAAGTCCAGTATGATATCTCCCATATTGAAATCCCCAATGTTGGCTTTCAGTCTGAATTCTCTACTTGTCCTTCTTCTTAAATGGAGATGATTTACTGTTTTTTGTTCTAACTTTCCTTCCACCTTGGTGTTACATATTTCTAGCACATATTGTAAAACCTTAACATATGATGGATCATTGAATAACTTAATACAAGATTGCAGAAAAGTCTTTATGGTACTCACTTGCTCTAAAGGTTGTGCTTCAATGGTATGGTCCATTGAGGAGGGAATTTCGTACATTGGTAAGTTTTGAGTGTGCCGCGGGACTAATGTAGACGAAACATTTTTCTCGAGAAACTCCTATTTTGCCTCCTTGAATGTTTCCTTTTCTTTCCGTGCATCAAACTGCTTTTGTGGCTCAGTATTCTTCTTAACCCATTGGTGTTGCACTGGATCTTGTTTTACTGTGTCAGTTCATGTCTTGGATCCTCCTAGAGTGACTATATTGATGTTTGTCCCATCATCCCTGGCTTCTACAAAGATCCACTAGACATTCTAGTTTTTCTGGTTCCTTTTTTCTTGGATCTTCCCCAAGAGTGTCGGACAATCTTCTGTGTCATGATCTGTTGCACGATAGTACATACATGTCGCTGGTGCGAGTGAACACTCCCTTGCATAATGTTCTGGTTTTTGGTAGTTGTGGCACACTATTGGTCCTCTGCCTCATCCAAATCCTCCTCTACCTCTACCTCATCCTCCACCTCGATCTCCTCACTGCGCATTATACTGAGGTACCTGGTTATATTGCGCGAGGTTATACTGTGGCTACACATTATTATACTACTGTTGCACAATGTTGTACTACTGTTGCACATTATTGTATGGTGGTGGTACCATGTTCAATTGAGGTGTATCTTGTCATGTCATAATTTCTTCTTGCACCCTATAAATATCTGAAGTTCTTTCTATCATCAGCTCCGTTGTCCTACAATACTTATCATCATGACCCACTGATTTGCAAAAAATGCAATATGAACTTTTGGGTATTGTCTTATACTTTTGCATCATTGGGAAGTGATATGGATCATGTCCATGTGTCTTGCAAATCTTGCACCATGTTCCTCCTGTTGGAAATGGGTTTGACACCCCTGTTTCCATATACTACGTGAACGTTGGACATTCATTCTTATGGTGTCCTTCTATCCTTCATAGGGTACACCAAACAACTTCTATTTTCTCTTTACCCTTATTCTGGTTAAGTTGAAATGCTAGATTCTTCAAATCCTCCTTCAAATCCTCTATTACTGGATCTGTTTGTTGATACTGGTTCTCTTCCTGTTGTAAGGATTCCTGCAGAGCCTCTGCTTGAGTTTGCAACTTTTTTTTGTCTTAATGGGTATTTCAAATGTGGTAACAATGAGTTCACAAATAGATGCCTATGTTGCATGTCAATTATTGCATATTTCAACTTACCTTTTAGACGCTTAAACCTCTAATCAATCTCCCAAACAAACTCGCCTAGTTTTTTCCTAATTTCAATCATTTCATTCATATACTGATCCTCTGAGATAGGCTTCTGAAATTCGTTTATCAATAGTTTTTGCACGTCTGTAATAGTCCTTGTTACTCTTGGTGGATTGTTTACATCTAGGCTCATGTACCAGTCTAGTGCGTGGTCTCTTAGTGTGATAGATAACTGCACGAGTTTTGTATCCTCATTTGTGATCTACTTTGCTTCCCAGATCTTCTCATGGATGAATAAGTTCTTTTCAGGGTCCTTTGCTTCCTCTCCCCGAAATTCTGGTAACCTAATCATGGGATCATGTCCTGCCATTTTAAACTGTGTTGAACTACTACCTATGTAAAATGTATATATTTACTGTTACTTCCTGAACTGGAGCCTCCAGCTGCTGCTCCTTTCTTGGATTCGTTTCCTGTTGTCTTTATTCCACTAAAATTTGGTTGTCTAAACGCTGGTGTTCTCTCTGGTGTGTTAGTCACACATGGGGTTGTAGGTTCCACACTGACGATGATCTAGATTGGAGTTCTACCTTTTGTTCCTGCACTTGGACCTCCTGTTTTCCTTTCATATGTTGTGCAAAGGATTTACTCACTCTTCTCCATAGCCCGAAGATCCTCTACCTCTTCTTCATCGCTTGACAATCCCTCTCTATCGACTATGGATCTCTTCTTGTTATTCATCTTATATTTGTAGGGTACTCCACTGCACGTCTTTCCATATTTTTCCATTATCTATTTTATCTGGTCTTCCTCCATCATGATTGGGTCCATGGACTCCTTCTTCTTTCCCTTATCCATCTCTTCCTCCATTTTTCCACCTCCTGCCAGTGCTTCCTCCCTTCCCCCATGCACACAGGGAAGTTTAGTTGTCTGATTCCATGGTCATCACACTGTTTTTATACAATAAAGTCTTGATTGAAGTATACATTGATATGATGTACCTACCTATGGGTTCCATTAGAAAATCCTTCTCTACTCCTGTGTAAGAATTCGTTGTATCTACTGCAAATTTGGTGATAAACCCTGCAACAATATTGTCTATCCAGAAATCTACTATGCACGTGAATTTGTTATTAACTTGTTGTAACTGCGTGATCTCCAGAGGATTCCACTCCAGCTGTCTAAATCAATTTGTAGGGTGGTTTTATTTTAACCTAAATAACCACTCTTGCAAAAAATGCGGGAAATCACAGAAAAATACCTCATGCAGGTCGCTAAACATGTATTTGTCGACATATTTTCACGATGTTAGCTTAGGGTTTCTGTTGTCCTTCTGTGTAAACTAGAGTTCTTTCGTTTTCAACCATATTTCGATCTCCACCTTTGTTGGATTCCATGGCCTGAACATTCCCTTGTATACCTTCATTCTCCGCGTGTTTCTTCTATGAATCCAATCCACTTAATCCTATGCAGTTCCAACAGGAAATGGAACCATTTGTTGGTTGGATCTCTCTCTTTCTCTTCTTCTTGGGTTGACCCAGATTCATATTTGAATAGGTTTCCAACAAAACCCTCTAAAACTATCGGCCCTCCTAGTAAACTAGAAGGCAACGTTGTGTGCATAATGCACAACACAGTCTCACCCGAGATAGCTCTATGGGTGACTGTAATACCCAGGTGTTTGCAGTCTAGGAATGAGTGGGGATCTGTGAGTATATTATATCTTTCTCTATGCATTAAGTTGTTATTGATTCAAGTATTTCTAAGATTCATTCATATTTAGCCTCATGCATGCATGCTACTACATCTAGTTATTCATTCATTCATAGTTTAATCATTGACATAAAGTAAACATTAAAGAACCATCACACATAACACAAATTTTACCATGGTTCACCCTCTCCTGGGCTACGTCCACAAAGATTTGACTTCTCTACTCTTTTATTTAGTCTGCTGCAAAATCTGGCGCTGCACGCAATACATCTTCAATCATACAATCATGATAAGGTTAAGGAACGTCTGTGAGGTAGACTAGATCACACTAGGCTCCTTATCTTGTGACCTAACCCTCAAAATATACATTGCTCGACTCTTCTACAACCTCAGTACAATCAACATTCCCTCAGATCAACTACTCCACAAAAACCCAACAACCCAACAACCCCGACCTAGACCTCCTAGGTTATTATTTATACTATTTTACAAGATTATGGCCATTACAATCCTTATCAAAAACCCTAACCCTAATATGGTTAGGTTTGTCTGCCTCCTCACCACATGGCTTTTCCTCTTGCATGTTGTTTTTCCTTCTTTTTCTGCATGCTTCTTTCTTGCCACTTGTTGCACGTGCTCCAAAATTAGGTCTTTCATTCCAAAAATAGCTCTTTCCTCAAAATAGGTCTGCGTCCAACAAGCCCATGTGGATGGATCACTTCATTGGGGGATCTTGACACTATTAGAGTGATCCGTTCTTTAGATCCTCTAGAGGATATTCATCCAGAAGTCAGATGAGTGAGTGATTGTCCTAGGGATGCAGTCACTGGTGAATATGTAGGGTTTTGTGGTGAGGTCGAGGGTCCTCGACGTTTGAATTTTTGTTGCTTCCCAGTTCCTACTGTGGAAATTTCCACAGAAGGGTTTCGTTCCATTGGGTTTATACATGAGAGCTTGAATATTTAGGAGCTTCAAGGTGGACTTTTTCCCACAGCAAGAAGGATCCCTAGACACAAATGTCGAAGGGTTGTTAAATCACAAGGTAGGGGTTATATTTGGTAGTGGGTAAGGATCTTAAGGTCAGTCAAATTAGAGATCTGGATGGCCACACAATAGTTGGGAAGTTTTGTGGTAGAAGGGATTTGATGGCTACTCTTAGTTGTTGAATGCAGTTGGAATGGTTGCCTATTTTAGATTATCTTCTGATCGTTCATATCCTGTGTAGAGGATGGATTGGATTCTTATTTTTTTTCCATATATGATGTTGGGAAAATTCTAAAACACCATTGGTATTGGGATTGGAATTTACTCATTGCTAGGCCCTGACACCCTTTGTTTGATTCTCAAGAGAAAACCCTAACTAGCACCCCAACATGGGTCAAACTTCGTAGCTTGCCCTTAGAGTTCTGGTTTGACTTGGGTTTGAAGGCCATTGGTGAGGTTCTAGGCAATTTCACTTCCTTGAATGAAAACTACAAGTTTAGTAGTTTGTGCTTGGTGGCACAAATCCTGGTCGATTTGGATCTTCCCCAAGGGATTTTTGAATCTATGGAGTTGGTTTTGGGTGAGCGGTCATATACTCAACATTTGGATTATTTAAATGTTTGTTTCAGGTGTTCACGATTCCACAAGGAAGGGCATGTTTAGGTACATTGTTAGCTTCCGTTTCAGAAGAAATTTTTGAGGAAGACAAGGGGTTTCTCTAGAGGCAAAGATTCAAGACCCACTTCGGGCCCGAGAACCTTGGTTGCACAAAATTCCCCTTTAATACATATGGAAGGGCCTGGTGAGTTGCAATTTTGGAGCCACAAACCTGATAAAGAGAATTTGTAGACAAATGTTATGGTTGGCGATATAAAAGTTGCCTTGGATGCCGAGGGTTTGAGCAGTGTGGAGAATTAGGCTCTCTGGGATTGGTATGGTAATGAATTGGACCTTTTTCCTTCACTGTGGAGCAAGCTTAAGCAACTCTGGTAAAAAGCCACCTCTCCAATACAAGGAACGAGTACGTATTTTTCGTTACTAATCCCTGATTTTGCCTCAATTCCAGATCAATTTGTGAATAGTGAGTCTGTTAGGATTGAGGTGTCATGGTGTATCCAAATCGAGGCATACTGATGCAAGATAATATTTCTAAATCAACCTAGTATTTGACCTCTAGAAGTTCTTAGTTATTTATGAAAGGAAGTTGGGTTCCTCATTGTTGTAGAAGCTTGCAATTTGTTTATTTTCCTAGTTCTAGAATAGTTTCAAGTGTGTTTCAAGAAGACAAATTTTTTCCATGTAATGTAACAACTATGTTTGTTTTAGGAAGGGATTTAGATAATCTAGGGTGACCTATTTGGATTCAATCCTATTCAAGGAAACAAATCGGTTGTGATTAAGAGAAAATTAGAGGGTTTCTGTTTGTAGGATTGATTCGATCTCTAGAATCGATTTTCTTTTCTTTGTATAAATAAAAGACCCTAGGCATGAAAACACAGAGTAGTGGGAGTAACACAAATATAAGTTTGTTGTGAAAGCTTGTTTTAATGTCGAACTTGACCATTCATTGAAGGAATTATCTCCCAGCTCGATTTCCACTCATGTAAATGGTTCTGGTCATTCTCGTGTTATCAATGTGACAAATGGTATACTTGAGTGAACTCACATAAGTTAAAATTTAATATCAAAATTGTTGCAAGTTTTTAAATTCGACAGAGTTGTTAATTATAGCGAGCTCCTATATCTGGTAGAACCACTATCTCTAACGACATCACTAATAATACCAGACTTCAAATTTTTCTTTTAACAAGTTGTGTGTTAGTTCCTCCGGTGACCGATTAACCGATTAACAAGACCGGACCAAGATTATAGTGAAGAAGTGGGGTATGTATACTCTGGGGCATGGTGGGCTGGTGAAAGCGTATAGCTGATGGTTCGTTTAAGTAGGAGCATAATCGGTGGTCGGTGTAACTGACACCCCGACGTTCGGTTATTAAAGGAGTGTGGTTGCAGAGGTTTTCACCCGGTGCCCAGTGGTCTGGTGAAAATTGATGCCGACGAGAACTTTCCCCGATTACCCGGTGCTCCACTGGGTTTGGTGACTGGTTGACAGAACTGTCAACTGACAGGATTTTCAATCATTAATTGATGGGAAAATTGGTAAATTTCAGGATTAAAAGAGTGGAGTTAATCTGGATTGGTGTCAGAGAAAATAGGAAAAGACAACTAGATTTTGGAGCTTGGAGACTTAAAAAAAAGAAGGTTATGGTATACCTTAAAAAAAAGATTTCATAGAGGGGAATACACCAAACTAAAACTTAAAAATATTGGACCATGTAAAGTGTTGAGTAATTTTTCCTCAAATGTTTATGAAACAAAACTTCCAAGTAATATTGAAATTTCTCCAATTTTTAATGTATCATATTTGTACCCCTGCAAGGAAGCAAGGAGGGACAAAGATGAATACTAAGAGTAGTGAATTCAAAGACAAAAAGACAAAAAAAGGACAAGTGAGTGGATTACAAGTATTTGTTAAGGGAGAGTATGAATGAATAATGTTTAATTGTAACCATGAATAAAGTCTAAATAATATTATGGAATTATAATGAAGTAGACTAATTCTAGAAATCTACGTGACAGTGAGAGATGGGGAGAATTGAGTAATATTAACGATACAAAGATTTATTGAAAAATTTAAGGAGATAATGTGAAGAGAGTTGTGGAGATGATTTGAAACAACCATCTAATTATGTAATAATTGTTATGATCACCTTTGTTATAAAAATGACCATTTGTAAAATAGAAAAAAACACATGGGAATTATGTTTTGATAATAATATTTCTCCTTCGGGAGTTTGGGAACATATGTTTTAGTGTCCCTTGCTTTGCATAAAGTAATGTAACGGTGTGTTTTTATTTTTGTTGCGACTTTGAGCTCATCACATAAGTTAGCGCTCATGTTGAGATTTCATGATTGAGTGATGGGAAAAATTGAGCTCGAGAATATATATCCCACGAACTTTGGGACTCTGTCCTCTAATTTTAATATGGAGAAGTGTCACTCTCTAGAATATTTATGATCCAAAATTTTGATTGATGAGGAGAAAATTTGAAGACTAAAGAGCAAAGCTCTTTGGATAGCAGTCAAGGATCAAAACACAATTATTTTTCAAAATTACACCAATCATCAGAAAAGATTCAACACTATCTGAGAGTTTAATGATGGTAATGGAAATTGGTAATGGAAATAAGGTTAGAGGTTTTGTTGATTTATCCTCTTTGGGAGTGAATCATTTTGAGTCAATGTTCAAGGAGCCAAAACAAGTGAAAAAATGGGGAAAGTGCTCTAGTTCATCTTTTATTTTCCGAGATTAATCGACAAAGAGGATAATCATGATATGTACAATGAGATCATTAAAGCAAAATTGCTGGCTATAATTTCCTCCTTTGATAGAGACAAGATCCTTGGGCCACATGACTAGTGTGCCAGATTATTCGGATATTTCTTTCATCTTATTGGGGATGACCTACTCCCGTATGTGGAAGATATTCGTGAAACAAGCAAGATACCAAGTAGCATCAATTCAACCTTTATGGCGGTTATTCCCAAAATAGATTGCTCCATTACTTTTGATGACTTCCGACCGATTTCCTTGTACAATTGCCTTTACAAAATTATCGTAAAGTTATTGAGGTCAGGCTCAAACTCTTCTTGTCAAAGTTTATTACTTCTTAACAGTTTGGATTCTTAAAGGGGATGCGGGATGCGGGATGCTTATTCATTAAAGCCATTGGTTCAGTGCAAGAAGGTATGCATACAATAAAAGCTCAAAAATTTCATGTCTCTGTAATTAAAATTGACCTTTGAAAAGCATATGGTTGTGTCTCATGGCTTTATCTCAGATTACTGCTTCTTCATACCGGTTTTGAACTTCCTGTGGTGAAATGGATTATGTGTTGTGTAACTATTGTTTCTTTTGTTGTTCTTATCAACGGTTCAAGTTCGTATTTATTTAAAACTGGTCGGGGGCTATGACAAGGTTTACCCCTTTCTCCATAGCTATTTCCGTTGGTCGCTGATGGACTCAATCGGGCAATCGAGGAGGCAAAACAAGATAATAGAATACAAGGTGTTAAGTTGGGAAGGATGGAACGTATCCCTCATTTGATTTCTATGGATGATGTATTAATTTTTTGCTTCTCTGTGGAGTCTGAAGGCAGGGCCTTAAAGGACATCTCGGAGTTTTTTTGCGATGCTATAAATAAAAACAAATTTTCTATTTACTTCTCGACTGTAGAGGAAGGTATTAAACAAAATATTTCTGGAATATTTAATTTCTCCTCCTTTGATCTGAACGAAGGGTTTAAATACCTTGGGTTTTTCCTAAAACCTAATAATTATAGTGTCTCATATTAAAAATGGCTCCTGACAAGAATTAAACGAAAGAATAATTTATGGTGCAACCATTGGTTGTCTAGCGGAGGCAGTTTGATCTTGATAAAATTAGTAATTGATGATATATCAATGTACTGGCCTGTTGGTCCACATTTCAAAAGTAATTCTTAATCACATCATGAAACTGTTCTTTAACTATTTATGGAAGGGAAGTGTTAATATTCGGGATCACATTTGTCTAATTGGAAGAGCCTCTCAAAGCCTAAGAAATTTGAGGGATGGGGATTAATATTTGGGATCACATTTGTCTAATTAGAAGAGCCTCTCAAAGCCTAAGAAATTTGGGGGATGGGGATTAAAAGATACATGGCTCTTTGGGAAGGCTTCAATAACAAAATCATTATGGATTTTCATAACCAGAGATAACCTTTGGAGACTTATTCTGATGGAAAAGTATATTGCTCCAGATACTATATTGGATTGGGTACAAAGAACAGAAAAGAGAACTCACAAAGTATCCAATCAATGGAAGGCTCTCTCACTTGTGTTCCATATAATAAGAAGATTTTTGGCGTTGAAGGTTGGAACATATTATTCGGTGAGAATTGGAAAGGATGCCATAAATGGGTGTGGAGACAGTGTTTTTTTTCTTGAATGTATTGTGTCTCAGCTCCAAGATTTGGGTCGACGTATACTCAATAGGATCAAAGATGGTGCGCGTACGACAATCTAGAATTAGGGGTGGCTTTCAGCTGTGGATCTAGAGATCAATGCAATATGGCATAATCACTGGATACTTTATACCACCGAGTTGCACAAGGTCTGTGTCCATTTATCAGACTTAAAGGATGAAATCAAGAGGGACTTCAACAAAGCTAGTGGTATGTATTCGACGAAGCTAGGATACAAGGGTATGCAAGAAATGTGAGATAATCCAATCTCCTGGTGGTACACAAAAAATTGGAAACTCAGGGGCCCGTTGAAAGGTATCATGTTCTTCTAGCTTGTGCTCAAAGGGAACTTGGGATAAGATGCATATTAGGAATAAACAGGGTCCAAGAGTATGTTATTGATGCAAGAGGTGAGATGAAACAAATATTCACTTATTTTTGGAATGTTCCTTCTCTCAACAAGTTTGGTCATAAATTGAGCACCAGTTGGGCCCTGATCATTTATGAGACAAATTTCGTGAATATTTTAATAGGCCCTCCCAGAAGCAATATAGGGTGGTTCCAATTTTTATTGTGTGTGGGGTATGGCTGGCCAGAACTGCCAGCTTATTTGAAAACAATTTCTATCCTATGTTTCAGGTATCTCAACAAGATTTGGCTCTCCTCTCTTGTTACAAATCTGGTTGGAAGTTGAATCAACCGCGGGTGGTAAATGAAGTAGAGATCAACAGGTTTGTTGCATGGGTCTTCTTCGATGGGGTTTTTCAAGGGTCGACTAGCTCTTGTGGTTTGGGATTTATTTTACATTTTTCAGATTTACATTTTGTTCATGGTCAAGCAAATTTAGGACATGGGTCTAATAACCTAGGTGAATTCAAAGCTTTGTTTTCTCTTCTCAAGTTTGTAGTTGACAAGGATGTGCATGATCTCCAGATTTTGGGGGACTCGAAGCTTGCAATAGAGTGGATGATGGATGAAGGAGAAGGTTCATGTTAATAATATGGTTTTACAATTTTTTTATCTTCAACTACATTTTATCACTACATTGTTCAGTCAACTCAGTTTCACACATATTCCAAGGGAACCAAACTCTGTTGCAGATGCACTCTCTAAAGATGCTTTAGTTTTGAATGAAAATCAATTTATTATTGAAGAATACTCTATGGAGGCCTACTTTCAGACATAGTTGGTGATATATTTGAATTGTAATGAAGTCTGTTGAGTAGGTTCTTGTTTGTGTTTGATTASTTTSTTTTTGAAGTATCATTGTTATGGTATGGTTTCGACCAAGTAGGATTTTGTAATTTTATGCTAAGTGACTCTTTAGAAATGGCTTTATAAGCAYCGAGTTCATCTTATAACAGGTTTGASCATGYTATCTATTGTTTTTTTGTAATTCCCTTTGTGCCTAGGGATTGTACCTTCTATTACTCAGTAGAAGATWAAAAAAATTTCGGGAAAAAATAACCAAATCAGTTTTTTCTCARAATTCTGCAAAAAAACAACTTCGTCTTTATCACCAACAATTGCATGTGCTTYTCTCACTTCCACACGTGTGATTCAGTTAATAACTGAACATTGCATGACTAGTTAACTAGGACTAGGTGGCAATTAACTTTGGTAACTTCCTGTGTGTCYAGATYTCTCTAGACCACCACTATGTCGCATTGGCTTCTCTTCCAGTGCACATTAGTTGAKCTGTGCATAGTATATCATGTGTAAATTATTATTCATTCATTTGGTTAATACATTTCTATTCTTTTCTCTCCAATTTTTCTCTTGTCTTCTTACCTTTGCAAGTTGTGTTCATTCTTCTGCTAGCTAGATCTCTTRTGCATGTACTCACCACATTTTACAATCCATAATCCATTAAGCTAAACTTCCACTGAAAAACATGTGATGCTTGAATGATGTTATCTATGKTCATAATTATGGAGTGTTGGTTGAGAACCTAAGCTTCTAAGCAATGTTCGAGAARCATTTGAGTAAGGACWGGAGATGGGATTGTGAATCCATTCTTGTTGAATAGGATTGTATCTCTTATGATATTTGACTCTGGTGCTTATATTTCTCAACAATGGTTTTGTATATGTTCTGTATTTGAATAGGATTGTCTTGTCTCTTGGTTTGGTGTAAGTATCAAGGGTGCGACAAAATAATATACAAGTTTAACAAAATAACGTGAATAACTTTTATACCAATGATCAATAGATTAACAGGAGTTTGAAGATATAAATGAAATGCTAACCTTAAGGGAAGAAGTTCAAACTAAATGAACCCGTGACTTGACATTGATGTTTATTTGAGTAGCTCTGTATATATAGTTGTTGTGATGCAAAATATTTTGGTATTGATGGAACTGGGGACATTTTTGTATGTGTTGTATCATAGCAGAAACCATGTCAATGTGTGTATGATGACTAAAAGATTGTTAGTATATCATTGAAGGAACTATGTTTCTGGATGTTTTTGGATCTAGCTAAGTCAATGTGGATTATGATCTTGTGCTCACTTGTTAGCATAGTTGAAGGATGACTTATGGTAGGAACCCAATTAAGCATTGAATTTCCTATTGGATCTTACCCTTGAATTTCAATCAAAAAGAGTTGGTATACCATGCATAAAGAAATACGATGACTTAGAATGTGATTGACGCCTTAAGTATGATGATATCTGTGATATATGTTGGTTTTCCCATTAAGCTGAAGTWGTTAAAGAACGATCGTTTATGTTTTTCTTGATATAGTTGTGTTKAGTGCTAGTGTTGTATCTGGTATACATAAAATTGAATGAATATCTAATGTTTCATGTAGATTTGATCTCTAATATGCTATAGCTTGGTTTTGGTTAAATGTATGATTGTCAAAATAATGACAAAAGGAGGTTGTGATAACCATATCTTAGGATGGTTAGCTAGTGATAGAGGCATATGGCAAGATAATAGTAAGATAATGTTTCATGTAGATTTGATCTCTAATATGCTATAGCTTGGTTTTGGTTAAATGTATGATTGTCAAAATAATGACAGAAGGAGGTTGTGATAACCRTATCTTAGGATGGTTAGCTAGTGATAGAGGCATATGGCAAGATAATAGTAAGACGGTTATATAACATTTTATTTGCAATTTCAATGGTTAAGTAAAATAACACTTAATGAAATTGATTAATGAAATTGATTGAGGGTTAATATCCATGAATAATATATTCTCATAGATAAATAGTGAATGACAACTAAGATATAGATATGAGGTGAATACAATTATTTTACAACTTGAAGTAATTAAAGCATTGGTTAAAACTTGTTTGTTATCACATGGCATTATTTGCCACATGTTTAATCATGGTAGAATGTTAAGTATTTAAAGCTTGAATATGGGTATGAATTCATGCATTTGATGTTTTTAAGTTGTTATCATTTGGATGTTGTACTTTGTGTGCTTTATGTGAGATGAAGTTTATGTTTGAAGTTTGACTTTGGGATAAACAATCAAATACTTATGCTATTTAGCATGATGCCTACAAGGCTGAAATCTTATCATAATCATATATCACATAGAACAAGTTTCTTGACATGCATACCTAACAACTTTTGGGTAGAAGTTTTGTCCAAAAAGGAGCATGTAATGCCTCACTTTGTTTGACTTAGCTTTGTATATGACCAAGATGACTAGCCTTGGTCGGTTTGATGACTTGTATTATTTATGATGTGGAAATTGATGACTTTTATGTAGAATGCTTATGTATATAAAAATGTGTATGATTGCATACACTTACATTATTGCGATTGTATTTGATGATGGGAATGCATGGAACAATATTGATATGATTGTTTATACAGTGATTACTGGTTGTTGATTACTATGCAGGTTGTGTACTGTGATTATTTATGATTATGTTGATTGTCATGAAATTCTGAGAATACATGCTAGTTTAATTCTATTGCATTCAATTATTTTCATTGTGCATGCATTTATTTTTGTTCTGGTCATTTTGGGGAGGTTTTGTTCATTGGTATTACGGGGGACATCACCTTTGAGAGACAAAATTTGAAATACATGTTCTTGGATACCCATCCTAAGGTTGGAAGTGATGGCTAG
>SNQJ01S0006441.1:0-17280 GCA_010110895.2 Picea sitchensis
ATGTATGTCATTTATTGCTGGGTAGACCATGGAAATATGACAGAAATGTGATTCATGACGGGAGAATGAACACATATACCCTGGAGAAGAATGGGAGAACCCATATGTTGCTTTCGATTAAGGATAAGGAGGTGAAGCCGGAGGTAAGAAACACTGTACTTCTCATGAGTGGGAAGGAACTTCTTATAGAGGTGAAGAAGAAGGAGGATCCACAATTCTTTGTGGTCAGAAAACCGAGGATTGCTCTGACTAGCACAAGAGTGGATGATTTACCAGATGAGATTCAGGAACTGCTGAAAGAGTTCGCTGACATCATAGTGGATGAATTACCTCGTTCATTGCCACCGATGAGGAGTGTGAGTCATCATATCAACGTAATACCAGGAGCCAGTTTTCCAAACAAAGCCGCGTATAGGTTGACACCGCAAGAGAATGAGGAGGTTAAAAGACAGGTCTAGGAGTTATTGGACAAAGGATTGGTTAGAGAAAGCTTGAGTCCATGTGTTGTTCCAACAATACTCAGTTCGAAGAAAGACGGAGGTTAGAGGATGTGTACCGACTCAAGGGCGATCAATAAGATAACCATCAGGTATAGGTTTCCATTGCCGAGGATGGATGATCTGATGGATTGCTTGAGCGGAGCAAAATACTTTTCAAAGATTGATTTGAAAAGAGGATATCACCAGATTCGCATGAGAAAAGGTGATGAGTGGAAAACAGCCTTCAAAACCAATGAGGGTTTGTATGAATGGCTAGTTATGCCGTTTGTCTTGACGAATGCACCAAGTCCCTTCATGAGGTTAATGAACGAAGTCCTGAGGGAATTCATCAGGAAATTTGTCATTGCTTATTTGGATGACATACTGATTTACAATAAATCAGAGGCTGAACACCTGAAGCATTTGGCCATTGTGATGAAGAAGCTACAACAGGAGAGGCTGTTGATTAATATGAAGAAATCCTCATTTATAAAGACAGATCTTATTTACTTGGGTTTTGTTATTTCGGCTAATGAGTTGAGGATGGATCCGGGTAAAGTGGAGGTAATTAAGAATTGGCCATCACCGAGAAATGTATTCAAGGTGAGAAGTTTTCATGGTTTGGCTAGTTTCTACCAAACATTCATCAGGAATTTCAGTGGAATTAGTGCAGCGATGATGGATACAGTGAAGAAGCGGCATAAGTATTTTCATTGGACAGCAGAGGCTGAGAAGAGCTTCAATCTGTTGAAGTGGAAGATCACGGAACAACCGGTTCTGGTGTTGCCGGATTTCCAAAAGACGTTTCAAGTGAAATGTGATGCAAGCGGGTTTGTAATAGGAGCGGTCTTGAGTCAGGAAGACAGATTGATTGCATATTTCAGTGAGAAGCTCGATGAGGCAAAACTGAAATACTCCACATATGATAAAGAGTTCTATGCTATCATACAGGCGCTGAAAAAGTGGAGGCATTACTTGATCCCAAAAGAATTTGTTTTATATAGTGATAACCACGCATTACAGTTTGTGACTCAACAGGAGAAGTTGAATCAGAAACATGCAAAATGGGTAGAGTATATGCAAAATTTCACATTTGTGATTAAACACATTTCAGGTACTGCTAACAAAGTGGCTGATGCTTTGAGCAGGAAATGTTTGTTGTTGCAGGAGTTCCGAGTCAAGACATTGGGTTTTGAAAATCTCAGGAACATGTATGCAGATGATCCAGATTTTGGGGAAGCGTATGAAGCAACTGAGAATCCAGTTCTCAGAGATAGAAGCCCTTGGATAGACTATGTGATCCAGGAAGGATTGTTGTTCAGAGGCAATCAACTGTGTATTCCGAATTGCTCCATGAGGGAGAACTTGTTGAAGGAAAAACACAGTGGAGGATTAGCCGGGCATTTCGGTCAGGACAAAACATTCGCGAAGCTGAATGAATCATATTTTTGGCCAGGGATGTGAGAAGATGTCAAGAGGTTTGTTGATAGATGCAGAATTTGCCAGCATTCAAAGGGTAGAAAGCAGAATGCAGGTTTTTATCAGCCATTGCCCATACCAGAGAAGCCATGGGAGGCGATCAACATGGATTTTGTATTGGGTTTTCCAAGGACACAAAGAGGGGTTGATTCAATCGTTGGAGTAGTGGATAGGTTTTCCAATATGGAACACTTCATTCCATGCCAGAAGACCAGCGATGCGACTCACATCACAAATCTGTTTTTCAAAGAGGTCATTCGACTTCACGTCTTACCTAGAAGCATAGTTTCGGACAGGGATGCAAAATTCGTAGGGCATTTTTGGAGGACCTTATGGAAGAAGCTGGGAACTAATTTGGCAGTTAGTTCAGCATATCATCCTCAGATGGATGGACAAACAGAAGTGGTGAACAAAAGTCTGGGAGACTTGCTGAGAAGCTTGGTGACAGAGCACAACAACAGCTGGGACAACATATTGCCACAGGCAGAGTTCACATATAACGACTCAGTGAACAGGAGCACAGGCAAAAGTCCATTTCATGTTGTATATGGTGTGCAGCCGAGAGGAGTTTCTGAACTGAAGGATTCAGAACCGATGGTGACTAGGAGCGCAAGTGCAGAGGAATTCGCTGAGGCGATGAAGGAACTTCACAGCCAGGTGAAGGAATGACTGCAGATTTCAAGCCAGGAGTATAAACGCAGAGCCGATCAACACCGGAGACAACTTCAGTATGAAGTGGGTGACCTGGTTTTGGCACATCTAAGGAAATAAAGGTTCCCGAGGGGGACATACAATAAGCTCAAGATGAAGAAAATCGGTCCATGCAAGGTCTTGAGAAAATTTGGGACAAATGATTACGAGATTGAACTACCGGATGGAATTGGAATATCTCCGATATTTAATATCACATATTTATACCCATACAGAGCTGGAGAAGTAGAGACTGGAGACGAGCATCCAATGATCCAGTGGCACAAACAGATGCTAGTTGTAGAGAAGCCACAGATGGAATGCATACTGGACAAGAGAGTGAGTAAGAGGACCAGGCGAAAGAAATACTTCGAGTATCTGGTCAAGTGGAAAAATCATCCAGTAGAAGATGCCAGCTGGGAGACTGAAGCAGAGATACAGAAGCATGGATAGACCATGCAGGAGCTCATGGACAGGAGCCCATGAAAGATTTCAAGTGAGGGAGTATGATGCAGGAGCATCGCCATCCCACGTCAAGTGAGCCAGCGCGAAAAGCAGAAGACAGCTGGACAGAAGCCAGCGCAAATTTTGAATTTCCCTTGGATTGATGCGCCAAAACTTTAAATGTGTTAATTAAATGAGGCGCACTTGTGCATTGTAAATGGACCTTGAGCGGATTTCTCTCGTCCTTAGGTAGATGAGGCATTTAAGATAGTTAATGTAAAGTAGATAGAATATTTAATTCTAGATTTGATAGCTTTAGAGCGCAAGAGGGAAACGGGATATAGACACCCTCATTGTGCATTTGTATTATTATCCAGGAAGAGCACGCAGAGAGCTGTGTAAAGAACACCCATGTACTGATATTTGAATTAATAGAAGAAGCTTTGATTCAAATTCATGGTTTGTGTTGTTCTCTATGTATAGATGTTGATATGCTCATGAATGTCTACTTCCTGTTATACATTTGCTTTTATATGTTGTGTATGTGATTTCATGAATGAGTTGAAGTCTGAGAGGAAGTGAGAATGAGTTTCAATTGTTTCTCTGTTTGAGCAAGGATTCCTGCAAGGAGTGCAGTTGAAGTCGTCCGCAAGGAGTGTGTTGACAGAAGGCTCAAATAGTTAACTTTTGTTCTCATTCGCCCAAAAGTGAAAGTGGGTTATAGGAGCCGTGCAAGGAGTGTGCAGGCTAAGCTAAGTCTCAGAGTTGTGATTCTGAGCAGAGGAATTGAAGACTGCTGCTGCAGGAGTGCGTAGAGTCGAAAGAATTCAACACTTAGACAGGGTTGAATATTTGCCGCAAGGAATGCGTGCAGGAGTTTCCTAAGAAGACTTAAAGTTGTGGGAAAAGCTCAGGAGGGATAGGCCTTAAAATTTGTTGAAGGACAGAGCACCTAGAAGTTGCGTGTGAAGGTTTCCAAGGAGCGTCGCAAGATTGTGCGCCGAGGTGACAAGTTTCGTGGAGGAACACTCATCCATTTCATAGATTTTGTCAGAAAGGATAGACGGTCGGTATTTTCTGAGGAGAATTCACGAGTTTCCGAGAACCGTTAGATCTTGGAAAGTTGCAGGGGAGATATGGTGTTACATTCCCCAAAGGTTTGAAGCTCAGGAGGACGGTGCCGTTGATCAGAATCACGAGGACCATTGGATCTACTCGTGGATTGGCATATCGAGATTTTGTGAGTTGAGATTCCAAATTGTTGCAACGGAAGTCGCGATATTGCGATATGCGATGTTCCGAAAGGCTAAGGAATAGCGTGTGGGCCACAACGGAGTCGGTGAGTGGAGGACAGGTGGCACGAGTCATTGGGATCTCACCGCGAGAAGTCCCGAAATATTTGCGTTACGATTCACGATCTCACGAAGTCCGAAGTCCCGACGAGATAAGGGACCATTGAAAAGTCAAATCACGAGCGCATTGGAATTTCGGCACATCGGGACTCGGGAGTTGGAGAATCGAGTGCTTGGTTTCGTGAGTAGCGAAATCGTGATAGTAGAAGTCGCGATAGAAAAAAAGGGCGAGGTCAGCGTGGGGTTGTATTGGCGTTCGGGAATTCGTAAGTCCAACACCCGACCCCTGACCTTTGAACTCGCGAAGTCGTGAGTTCTGATCCTCCGATAAGTAGAGAAAGGGGATCGTGCGAATAGTGTTGTGGGTATAGATTTCCCGATAGGGAATAGAAGAACCTTGGTGTTCTTCGAGCCGAGGGAAGAGAAGGTCCCGTGTGAGCAGGCGTGCCCGAGGGTGTGGCTGCGTCAGGAGAGCATCCAAATAAACATAGGGGTTCATTTGTGAAGAAGAGTGGATACCAATGGCACTTTATTGTGAATATTTTAAATAAGAACCCTGAGATAGCAATATTGACATACAACACATATGAGCATGAAGATGAGGAATTATGGTCTTGTCATGGTCGACATGACATGTCTGGAAAGGTTAGGTCCTTGCATAAAGATAATATTTCAAGAGTTCTTGCATAAAGATAAGATTTCAAGAGAAATTGTATATTTTGTAGAAAATCGTTTCTTTGTGGAAGTGTCAAATGATGTTGTATATAACAATCACTTTCAACGACATCTTGAAATGGATGTGAGAGATTGTGGTAGAGACTTATTCTTAACCAAGAAAGATGTTGAAAATATTGATAATTGTTTGATGAAGGGAAAATATCAACTTCACAAGAAAGATGAAATGCGTTTTAACCTCTGGTATCATAAACAACCTTCAATGTTTTTTTTTCTTTTTTCAGAAGCATAATGGTCAAAATGTTCATTTTATAATTGGAATTCAAAAATGGATGTTGAAGAAAATGGTCAAACTATCTCACAATAGTTTAATAGGAATTGATTCAAACTTCAATATCAATAAATATGGAGCAAGGTGAATATGAATTATTAATGTAAAAATGGTTGTTTAGGTTGTGCTTCACTATGATTGATAGCTTAAACTTTGACTTTGAGTTTTATTTAATATCACAATACCAATTACAAACTTGTGACCTTTGATGGCTAGCAAAGTAGGGTACCGGTTGCATGGATTGTGACATCCTAAAATATATCATCTAATATTGTTACATGGTTGGAGTCATTGATGAATAGGTGTTCTCAATTCATCCTCGATGATGCATTGGCGGAAATCGATGCTTCACAATAACTTTCATTTGATTATTTTGTGATTTGTATTTACTATGTAATAATATCTCACATAAATGCATTGAATCCTATAGAAGGAACAAACAATGTTGAGTGATATTGTGTCTTTGGCACATATGGAGGGCATGGAATATATATCTATATATATATATATATATATAGGTTGGTCTCTACTTTGGATAAATAAAATTCAATGCTCGATAGGTTAAATTATATCATGAATTCTTGCCCCAATGTTGAATCAATGGTCGAGCATGTTGATATTGTTTTTTGCTGATTTTAAAATTTATGAGTTCTTGGATTATTTCACACCACTTGGATTGCGGGTAATAAGTTTTTTAAGTTCACATACTCTAGTTTCTTGTTTTTGTTTTTTGCTGTCCATGAAGATTATCTTTGCACTAACTTAGTTCTTTCAATTACAGATCTGGGTTAAAGGTTTTCATCATTTCCCTCATGCAAATCAAGAGACATAATTATGTGGAGTCATACCATAACTTATTGAAGTTCAAATTTCTATATGATCAAAGAAATAAATGTTCCCGTAGAATGGATTGTTTGTTATATATGCTCTTGAAAAATTTAGAACCATATTATATATTCAAAGGCATTTTCAAAGGAGAAATATATTTGAATAACCACATGAAGGAGAAGTTATTTAAATCCTTAATGGAGAAAGATAGAAGAATTCTAGATGATGATTTTTGGCCCCATGAAAACATATCCCATGTGTATTGGGTGAGGAGTCAAACCGATCATGAAAATAAATACCTTATGACCCAGTATCATAGGAATTTTGTGGTGTGTGAATGTCCATGGTCTATCCATGGAAACACCTATGAGCATGCCATAATGGTGAAGTGGTTGTACTTCATGTTAGAGGGTTCAAAGCTTATTGAATTAGAATGCAGAGCCTAATATATTTGATGTTGCAACACCTGATGCATTCAATGATCCTCCTGAGATAATTATGGAGACACCAACGATTAATGAAAATATTGACACAACTATTGTAGCCATTGGAAGTGTTGATCAAGATGATGAGGAACTTTGATTGGCTATGGAGTAATTGTTGGGATACTTATATGTGCTTAAAAATATTCCTTTGTCTAGTTTAACCAACACTCGAGAGATGGTGGGTCTAATTAAAAGGATGTTAAATGAGGTCAATAATTGTCACATCTTGGATTTTAACTTCACAGTTGGGATAAGTGTTTTTTATTGATCTCTCAAACGAAAGAAGAGTTTCATCATCCATACAAATAAAAGGAGAAGAAGCAAACAACATATAGGTTTAAAAATTGATTTAAATGTCCATCCCTCTGAAAATGAACCATTCTGGTTTGCATATGTCAACAAACGGGGACATCCTCACTCAAATAATGCATCCCCTATTGTCCCCAATAACTTAGATTGAGTGAGAAGATTAATTTATCTAGGATTTTTTGTGTAGTCGTCCTCATCTTTGAATTGTAGTGTTTGTATGCTTATAGATATACAACATTCCATAGTTGTGGCTTCAACCCGAGGATGTAGACAGATGTAGAACTATTCTTCTTTTCCTACTTGGCTAGTTATATTTGATGTAACCAAAGTTTGGATACATGTAATGTGATTTATTTTGATACTATGAGGGAATATAACCAAAGTTTCATTGTTATATTACAGATGCATAAGCTTTTCTCATTGATCTTCCTCCTTCGAAACATGTTGGGCCAATTGAAAACTCTCAAGTTGTTAATGTGCAAGGTTTGACACATGAGATGTTTTCATATATTTGTAATATCGGTTGTCATAGATTTGCTCTCAATTTTATTTTTATTACTATATTGGATGTTGTTAACCCGATGTAATGATGATGACTATTTATATTCTAGGTAATTGTAGAAGGAAGATACTTTTTGGTGTTGAATTTCGATGAAAAGGCTATGCAATTGTTCTATTTTGAGGTAAGGTTGCATATTTTGAAGAAACGGATTCCCTTACGAGTTCCTACCAATTGGTTTCATAATTTCAAGGTTACATGCGTTGGACTATTGTTTCCTTTTAGCAAATTGTACAAAGCACATTAGTTAGCCTGAACTTAGCAAGTCTAGCTTTTGAAATTGTTATATTTTCCTTTAACACTTCTATTTTCAGTGTTTTCAATGCAACACATTGCCTAATGGTTAAAAACATGTCCTCTTAAGAGGTCACAAGTTCAAATCCAGAGGGGGGTAGGGTATGTATACCTCCGTAGAATTTACCAGTCAAATCGTTGGGCAGAGGGGGGTCCCTTGTCCCACAAACAAGGGGGTCTCATACACCAATTTGGTGTGGCTTTCTCATGATCTTAAAAAAATAGATTAGATTAAAGAATAACAATCAACAACTATTTCTCCATATTTATTTAATCACAATTTTCATTTGTTAGATCTTTGTTCGAGTATCAATTGTGTGGATCTTAGGGTAAAGGTCTCTAGCTGGTAGGGCTTAGTAAAAAATTATTGAGATAACTTGTGAAAAAACGACGTTTTAATTGTGACTTCATATGTCAAGAGCTTTCCAATGAAAAAAAATAATAATTAATCTTTAATATACTTCTTTATCTCTTTTCTTGTTAATTAGTCAGTATATTGTGTTTTAGCTATTCAACTTGTTATGTTTGTTGTGTTGGTTTTGTCACATGGGTGAGAAAAAACACAACACTTGCATACTTAGTTAAGTCAGCTAAACAAGACATAAGTTTGTGAGATGATTAGATAACTAAATACACATGAAACAAAGAAATAAAACTAAAAACAACTAAGAAATAAAAGTTAGAGAAGCTTGAAAGAACTAGAACCATGAAAAGAAAAAAATGACCAATATATAGCTACCAATGGGTCGATATATTGATAGGCTAAACATCGTAGAGAAAGGCAGGGACTTATGAGTCCCCTCTTCCTCCTTGGGAGGGCTCCTGAATTCCCTAATAGAGAGCTCTTCTTTTCATGCAATGACAATGGTGAAGAAATACAATGCCAATTCCCTCAAGAGGTGAGTGGAATGGCCCTTTCTATAGTGCTTGAATGATTCAAAGAGAAAAGAGGACTCTCAAAGAACAATTCTTGCAGCATAACAATAGCTTGAAGTTCTTATTTTTCTATCACACCCATGGCACATATTTATAGTTTCCATTCATGGCAAGATATAATTGGTTCATAGTGTGAACAAGGGGTCTTTTAGAGAACTTCCTAGCCCTTGACCAACCTCCAAGCTAGATTTCGCTCAGATATGAGTGTCAAATCGTGTTGGGGGTCGGACTAGAAGTGGTTGAGAGGATGACAAGATTCATAAATGCATTGTTCATGAGAAGTGTGCAGATTTTCTCATAGACAGTTGCGCATCTTGCACACAGTGTGTGGTGAGGGTTGTGTTAGCATGCGCATTCTGTGCACTGTGTGCATGCTTCCTTTGGTGAATTTGCTCACTTATATTTTTGAACCAAGTATATAGTTTTTTTCCTTTTGGCTGGATTTTGGTGTTGTAGGTGGACTAATTGCTGTTGGAATTGATGTCTTTCTTCAACTATTGTGTGCAATGCTACAGATAATTTTTCAGTGATAACAGATGCCCCCTGATGTGTGAGGTTAGGAGCATACATATAGCCGAAATACATCAATGTTTATTTTTTTGAGAGTTCCATTGTAAGGAAGAGTGAAGAGAGGAACTGCAAGAGTGATCCGTTGGAGGGAGAGGAAAAACTGTGGAACCCAAACCTCTCTCTAGGAAAAATAAAATCTGTGTACATATGAGGCGGGCATGCCCCATGCTCGTGTCATGAAACCAAAATTTGGGACTATAACTGATGATGGATGTTGATGTAGATAACTGCAGTGCCCTCGAGGGCTGTTGATAATGACAGATGACGGTTTTGACTGGTAAAATGGCTCTGAAGCGAGTAATGGACGACTGTAAGAATTGTCAATGAAACGTAGGCATTGATGGCCTATCAATTTCAGAGGTCTTCGACTGGTATGGAACAACTGCAATGGTCACATACTAAGACCCACCTTAACATGAGAGTTTGTTGAAGTTGAATTTTATGGAGGTCAACGGAATCAGAAAGAAATGATGATTCTCTTTATGTTGTCCAAGACACCTCATTGAAAAGGTAATGAGATTCAAGATACTACTTCCCTTCTAGAAACTATGATGACGTCGACATGAAGGGAGACGTGACGCCAAGAAGTAAAGGGATTCTTGAAATCCACTAAGTAATAGATGATATCAGGTACTGACGAGTAACATGAATGAAGTCAAGATGTTGTGGGACTCAAGACTACCCTTGGTTGGGGTGTTGAAGGATGATTGACAGCAACCGTAAAATGAGATCTAGGGTCAAGGGGACGACTTGATATGGGGTTAAATTGTGCCAGAGGCTAACAAATTGGGCAAACTCAGAGATCGTGGGTATATGGATTTGGGATACTCATGGGTTGTTAACAATTTCAGTTTGAATAAAAGGGTGGATTCCAAAACCAAGGGAGACATGGGTTGCTTTTCCAGGAAAAAGAAGGCCATTGAGGATGGCGACTAAAAAAACTATGTATATGTTGGAAACAAAGGATTTATACGATTACCAAATAAATAAAGAATAATTTGGGTTGATTATACAGATACAGAAATGGGTGCCCCAGTGAAATATGACTTGGCATGTTTAGAGCACAAGTTTGTGAAAGAGAACTGGTGGAGGGTGGGGGGCCCATGGGCGGGTTTATGTATTAGGGAAATGGATGGAGGACAATATGCAGATGGGAAAACTGAAGGTGGATGATATGGAGGGCTAATGAAACTTTGGGGGTTTAGTCAATAGAACCAAGTGTGAGATGATATGACTCAAGAGTCCATTGGGAAGGTGAAAAAAATGATGAGAAGAAGTATGGGGTTCATTCTCGGAAGTGCACAATAATATCGGGACTCCCAATCCTAGGGGGTAAAATCAGCATGAGTGTCAAGTTGCCTAGTGGAACTATGAATGGGACAACTCATGTGGGGTAGAGTGTTATCGGATGACAGTACCAAAATAAGGCAGACATAAAGATACTGCAGAGCCGACTGTAGGGACCCTAAAGGTAAATGTCAGAGGGTGTGGTTGGGATATGAAATGTTTTAATAGAGAGAGTAACTACATGTCAGTGTTGAACATATACCTGAAGGGGTTGTAAATCTTGTTGAACAAGTAACTGCACACAAAAAACCAAATACCCGACATGAACAATATCTGATGATAAAGAATATCTGACATCTATTTGATTAAAACTAAAAGTGAGCATGTGTACTTGAATGTGGCGTGAGAAAAATCCTCCTCTGGGTCCAAGTGTAGATGATAACCCGGGGAATGTGAATGTGTAGATGGTTGGATCAGAATCTCGTGGTTGAGAATGGATCGGAAAATAGAGTCTTTGGGATCATGTAATAGAGTGTGGAAGTTGGGAAAAAGGGGCTATATATGGATGATGGGCCCACAATTCCACCTCATTTGTACTTGTCACTGTTGTTAAGCTGACGATAGAGCTATTAGGATATTTGGAGATTACGGGAGCGTGAGGCTACTCATCTGGGAGTGGCGAGAGATAGGTTATTGGTCCTATCATCCTGTACATTGGGAATTTGATAGATTGTAGGTAGGGGTTGTACGGAGGGCCATATAGGGGTTGTTAGGGGTAGGATCCCACAAATGCGTGGGAAAAGAGGAAATACTCATGCATGTGTATGCGGGTATAACTCATTTTCCCGCACATTATGTGCATGATTTTTCAATACAGTCGTGCATGCGGTATGCACGGTTGTGGCAAGAAATCTCGCACATAATGTGTGGTCATCTGACCGACATGTGTGCACCCATGCATGCCTATGGAAGACACAGTTGCACATTTGTGCACAGTTTTCTGAAGAACATTTGCACACATATGTGCAACTGTATGGTGGAAAGTCGTGCATTGTGGGTAGGCTAAAGGGGTGTAGTTTTTAGATATATTATGATTTTTGATGGATGATGTAGTTGATCAAATGTTTCTGGGTAGATGCAGGTGATCAACAAAGCCTATAACATGATGTTGGTCCACTGGAGTGAGTGCGACTGGGATCGGTTGTGAGGGCGAAGCCTGGAGTTCATAGACACTTGGCAGCCTGTGGGTTGCTCAAGTTTTTTGACTGCCCCTTAATATGGTCACAAGAGTTCTTGCTACAGTTCCTGATTAGGATGTGGAGAACTGATTTGTAGTGCTTCATTGTGATGGGGGAGCAGATCATGTTCTCTATGAAAGAGGACGTGTATTTTTTGATGGGACTCCCATTCCGTGCGATGGCCCTAGTCATTGATACCCATCTGCCAGAGGAGGATTGGGTGGAGACCATGGTGGCTCAACATTTTTTTGGGCCGAACCCTATGTCAGGTTTGTTTGTTTATATTGAGGCCATTGATGATTTATTAACTGAGTGCATCGTGACCATGGTGGTGAGGATCTACGGATCCTTGGGTACTCCGGGGATCATTGGTGGTCATTTGAGGGTGGTGGAGTAGGTCATGGATGGGGACCTGTTTGTATGGGGTGTGTTGATGCACATCAAGATGATGTCCTAGCTGAATCAGTGTCGACGTTCCGACTATGGTGAATTTGCATTCGGGTTTGTGTTGGTGGTCTGTTTTTTGGAGAGGGTGCCTATGTTGTGCCTGTAGATTCTACTAGAGCCAGTGGGGTGGGGAGAGCCGCAACTGATGCGGTGGGCACATGTGTTGGCCCTTCATCGACGAGGGGAGGGTGGCCACTATTTCACAACCACGGTCGCGTGAGTGTGGAATAAAATGAGACAAGTTATCTTGTGATATCCATATGTGCATATGGACTATTGGCAGGATCCATACATGGTGCTACCTCCTTGGGAGGTTTGGGACCAGAGAGGTACATGTTTTCTTTGTTTATGTTTTGATTTTGGTAGATAGAATTTATCATATATGTATATGGATGATGACATTATATTGGGTGTTATTTTTCAAATGTTGGACCCCGAGGACAAGAGGCAGAGGTCATCGGGGAGCCAACTTGACAGGATCCTGCAAAGTCAAGGTATGGACAGAGGCGTCGACGAGATGACGTTGGTGTTGGACCAACTAGAGAGCCACAGGGAGATGTTGTGGCCACCTTAGAGAATCTGTATTGACAGTTCGAGTTGTTCCTACAGAATATGGGCCCACATCCAGGACAAGGAGGTCCTGGACCAATGTGTGGGGGTACCGGTAGAGTGGCAGACATTGATCCATAGAGAAGCAATGGTGGGGGAAACGATGATTGGTTGACTATCTTTTGGATCTGGGGGGGGGCAACTGGTGGGGTTCCTCCGACTGACACAGGACCTGGAGGGGAGCTATGGGGGCACCTTGAGTGTCGATTTTTATGTATATGGGTTTATGGGCCCAATTTTGTATAGGGTATTGGATACCCATTTTTTGTACTCATAGGGGTTATGGGACTCATGAGCCTACGAGGAGTTGTATATGTATATTTTGTAAAATATTTTATGACCTCGATGATATGTATATGATGGATATATTTTGATCACTCGTGTCTTTATGGTTTGTGTTTTTATGATGTATCATGTCTATTGCTATGTGTTTTAATAGATGTATGATGCTATGTATATGATGTTGTTTAATGTGATAAATGCCAATCTAATACTAGGTTAGCCATGTGATCTGCTACTTGATTGAGGTTTCTTAGAATATGTGTAAATGTGATGGAATCAAAGTTGCGAGATAGGAGTCTAACTTGCAGGTATTTGCAAAAGAGGAAAGGATTGTGAACATGATACACATTATTGAGTTGCAGGATGACACGTTGGGAATCTAATAGAATGCTAAGGTGACGAATGTGGTGGTGACTATCCTTAGTGAGGAGATCGATGACAACATCATATTCGGCTTGGTTGTTGGTGGTTGATCCCAAACATATGCCACTGGAATTGAGTAGTATATGTGAGGGGGTATGGATGGCCTAAGCAACCGAAGAGAGATTCTGGGTCCAATGGTTGGCACCGTCAATGTAATTGATGTGGTAGGTTGATGGATGATGCATCTGTCAATAACATGGGTGATATATTAGACATGAGGAGTGGTGGCAGTAAAGAAGACTAAAAACTATACAAATGTGTACAAAGAGAAACCTAAGGGGGCTACGCTTACGGTAAAACTTCTTTAAGTACAACTCGTTGACGAGATCTTTGAGATGGTATCCTTGTGGAGAGGCCAAAATGTAGGCACATTTAGTGAGGCAATGTTGGATGATGAAGGGGCCATGCCATAATGATTCGAATTACCCATGTCTTAGAGTGTCGTGGGTGATATCATAGCCTAAAACAAGATCATCTTCATTGAATGAGGGAAGGTTGTCATGGCGGTTGAAGGTGGCTTTGGACCATTTTTTGGCTGCCTCATTGTGTTGTAATGAAGATCGACAGTCTTCATCAAGTGACTGTAAGGTCAGCAGGATTTCTTCCATTAGATAAGTGTCAGGTAAGAGCTCTATGGTAGTGCGCAACATGGGGATTTATCATTCGATGGGGAGGGTGGCTTCGATCACATGGACGAGGTGGAATGGTGTAAAACTGGTGGCATTTTTTACTATTGTGCGATAATCCCATAACGCGGAAAACAACATATGATGTCATTTTGTCTTATGTTTTTTTACGATATGTTGTAGAATGGTTTTGAGGACTTTTTTGATAGCCTCGACCTGTTCGTTGGAATGAGGGTAGTATGGGGAGGAGAACTCATGGGTGAAGCCTAATTTTGAGGAGAGTTCTGAAAATATCTCATTCTCAAAATGTTTCCCATGATCGAAAACTAACTATTGTGGGACTCAGAACTAGGTAATGACACGGTTGAAGAAAACACACATTGTTGTGTCAGTAGTTTTGTTAAATGTAGGCATGGCTTCGGCCCATTTGGTAAACTAATCCACTTCCATGACAATGTAATTGTGTCCATTACTATATGGAGGATGGTAAGTCATGAAGTCTATGCCCCATTTATAGAAGGGGTTGGTTGTGATGACTGGGTGTAGAAGAGCTAGTGGAGCTCATGTTTTGTTTGCATAAAGCTGGCATTTGTCGCATTGCTTGACAGCGTGGATGCAGTCATGAAACAAAGTGGGCCAGAAGTACCTTGCTCGAATTTTTTTTTGGGCGGTGGACATACCCGAGAGGTGACCAGTGCAAGCGCCCTTGTGGAAATAGTTCAATACTTTTTCGGCTTCATTGATGGTAAGACATCGTCGAAGAATGGTGTCAACCCAACATTGATAGATAATTTCTCCGATGAGGAGGTATCAGGGGGCCTGATGGTGAATGCATCGATGATAATCTCAAGAGATATGAGACCCAAACTTCTGTGTACGAAGGTAAATGAGGAGGTCGTCGTACCAGGGGTCATCAAAGGGGATGACTAAGAGGTGTTCATCGAGGAAATCCTCATTGATGGGGGAATCTTTAGTGTCTGAGGGAAAAGTTGTAATGAGTTTGTCTAGGAAGAGAAATTTATTGCTTTTGGGAGTAGAGAAATCTAGACTGTATTCCTGGAGGATACCAATCCATCGGGAAAATTTTCCATTAATATACCATCGACTAAGCAAGTACTGCATGGGGTTGGAATCTGCAACGACCTTGACAGTTCAAAGCAGAATATAATGCCGCAGTTTTTGGATTGCAAGGAAAACTACTAATGTGAGTTTCTCATCATGATTATACTTCAAGGGTGGCCATGAAAGGTTTTTACTAATGTAGTAAATCACATGTTCATTCCCATCATCCCCAAATTAGACGAGGACTCCTGCTACTGAGGTAGCTAAGGCTGATAAGTAGAGGATGTAATCATGATCATAGTTTGGGGGAATAATCAAAGGGACATTGGATACGGTAGCTGTTAAATCATCAAAATTTGTTTGAGCATGTTCGTCCCATTGAAATGGGATATCATGCCACAGTAGGCGGAGAAAACCATGTGCATGAGTAGCGTAGTCTGGGACAAAGGGATGTAAAATGTTGGCTTTGCCTTGCAAGATCTATAGTTGGCGTAATTTCCTAGGTGGTGGAATTTTTGTGATAGCATGGACCTTGAGGGGGTCCACAGTGATGTCGTGTTGGGAGACAATGAACCCAAGGAGGCGTCTGCAAGTGACACAAAAGATACACTTGAGGGGGTTAAAACGGATATTATATTGGCGACATCGTTGGAAAACGATGCGTAAGTTATCTAAATGATGGGTTCGCTTTTTGGATCGAGAAGTGAGGTCATCCAAATAAGAGAGGATGATGTGAGAAATATCATGAAAAACATATTTCATTGCCCATTGAAACACAACACCTGCATTTTTTAGTCCAAAAGGCATGAAATGATAAGCAACGGTACCTCAAGGGGTTGTAAAAGCAGTTTTGTACTGATTTGTTGGGTGGATTTGTGATCCAGGTGGATATTGGTGGCCACCCACCTATTCCACTTGGACCGACACCATTGTTTCTTTCGGTTTTTCAGTTTCCTTAATTGTATCACAATTTACTGTTTTTAACAGTTTTTCGAGTCCTGAACTTTCGGAGCCGTTTTGAGGCCCTAAATGACGTTTTTTTGGCATGAATGCTCCAACGAATATGAGTCTGTTTTGGACTCGATATTTGTTGTTAGCAGTGTATTCCTCAGATATATCTTTCTAAGGATGTATCATGTGCGTCAAACGAAGATAGTATGCCAAAGTTACAACCCCGGGAAATCGATGTACCAATTTACCCCAACAGGGCCCATATTTTGGCGTTTCATCTCCTAGGGTTAGGTTTTTGGATGTTTAGGGTTTTCCATTATTTATAAATAATATATAGGCCTTTGAGCCTCATTGTAACACAAACTTCATAGGCCATTAGCTGCCACATCTCTTCTCAGAGATAAGCTACCAATGCCCGAGCTATTTTATTTCCATTCTGTCTGTAAGCATATTTCAGTCATTTGTTGTTAATGAAATGAAGTTTTACTTCCACTGCATATCTGTGTTTATGTGTATTTATGTATTTCATTATGTTCCTGCATAAATCTGGATCAATGGTATCAGAGCAAGATGCTCTTTCTTGATCCTTCTATGCATGTCCCCAATGAGATCGGGGTATAAGGAGTCAGGGCTCGATCTAGTTGAACCGTTGCAAGATCAGCCTCGCAAACCCCAACGGTCGCTCATGGGGGAAGAAATGAAAGATGAGGGAGCAAGATATCCTATCAAATTATTGCTTGAGGAGGCCCTTGAGAAACAAAGGAACACGATGATGGACAACTTTGCCCAGATCCTTCAACAACTGCCCACTGGCAGCGCATCTACATCCAACAACCACTCTAGAGGTGCCACTCCTTTTAAGGTACAAGTAAACTTTGACATTCCCATATTTGAGGGCCAAATAGATGCAGATGGCGTTGATAG
>SNQJ01S0006441.1:17330-32462 GCA_010110895.2 Picea sitchensis
CATATTTGAGGGCCAAATAGATGCAGATGGCGTTGATAGATGGTTGAATCTTCTAGAAGGATATTTCTCGGTTCATGACTTTTTCAATCGAGAAAGGATTATTTTTTCACTCCTTAAATCTGCCCCCCATGTCAAGGATTGGTGGGAAACCTACTGGGAGCAACAGAGTGAGGGGGAACCCTCTCCATTCTCAGTCACACCCACTTGAAATTCTTTCTAAGATGCCATCAAGGAACAATATTATCTTGTGGGGAGCTATGAGGACAAATACATACAATGGAGTATGATGCAGAAACAAAGAGACCAAAATGTGCATGAGCTGATGAACTTGTTCCATACCCTACGCACAAAGTTGGGTATCGAAGATTCAGAGAAAATTTTGGTGTTAAAGTACCGCAGTTGTCTTCATAGATACATTTAGGAGGAAATGGAGTTCCTCAACATCTCCTCGCTTGGTTTAGCATACCGGTATGCTGCCAAGATTAAGCAGAAGTTCAAACAGAAGAAGTGAGACTTTGGGTCTGCAAATCAGAACCAAGGGAAAGGCACCCCCAAACTGCGAAACAAGGGACCAAGCCAAGGTGGGGTGGCCCAAGACAACCCGCCAAATCACAAGCAAAGAACAACATCACGAAGCCAAAAAAGGACATGGGGAACTGGTGTGAGCTCCATAAGAGCTCCACTCACAACACAAGTGAGTGTCGGTCCAAGTAGTAACTGGTTTCTGAGTTGAAGGCTTCTTAATCAAATGCAGGCTCCGACTCTGAATCAGAACCTGACAAGGGGAATGACAAGGGAAAGCAGATTATCGATACGGAGCCCAATGCCACCGTTGCCACCATGAAGATCCAAAAGAAGGAACCAGAAGATCCAGAGGAGGCGGAGCGCCTCTTCCATTCCCAGATGTGGGTAAAGGGTTCCCCATTGCAGTTCATTGTCGATAGCGGGAGCGAGAAGAACCTCATCTATGTAGATTTCGTGAAATGACTGGGCTTGCCAACCACAACACACTACACCATCGAGTGGCTGCACCAAGGATAGGACCTCCGCGTAAGCCAACAATGTCTCCTTCCCTACATCATCAAGCCCTTCATGGATGAGGTAATATGTGACATTGCTCCTCTTGATGTTTCTGATGTATTATTAGGCCAACCATACTTGTGGAAGTGAAATGTTGTGTATGAGTCCAGGCCGCATGCTGTTATTATTACTTTGGGCAATAAGTTGTACAGGATACCAGAAATAGCACTGCCTACAACCATCTCTTTTGTTACTGCAAAACAATGCAGTAAGCTCATTGCCAAAACCAAGAAATTTGTTTTCTTGATGATCCACCCTCAGGGAAAGAAGAATACTGTGACCACAACCTCTAGACAGGGCCCCTATGCACGACAGTAATAGATGGACAAGGTCATGGAGGACTATGAGGACATATTCACTTCCCCCGCAGGGGTACCTCTACACTATCAGGTCAAGAACCCTATCAATCTTACCCCAGGTGCGTCGTTGGCCAATGGACCGATCTATAAGTGCTTTGTTCTGGAGAATGACGAAATCAAGAGGTAGATTCAGGAGCTGTTGCAAAAATGTCACATACGGCCAAGTTCATCGCCATGTGGGAGCCTGATCATGTTGGTACAGAAGAAGGATGGGACTTGGAGACTCTGCATTGACTATCAGGCATTGAACAAGATCACTATCTGGAATAGGTACCCGATCCCACGGATTAATGACCTTCTGGACAACCTCAAGGGGGTGAAATATTTCAGCAAGATCGACTTGAAGTCTGGGCATCACCAGGTACCAATTGAACCCTCTGATGTGTGGAATACTGCCTTCAAATCTAAGGAGGTCCTTTTTGAATGGCTGGTCATGCCTTTCGGGCTAACAAATGCCCCTGCAACCTTCATGAGACTAATGGATGACATATTGCGACAATTCACCAACTCATTTGTAGTGGTGTACTTGGATGACATTTTGATCTTCAGCCAGACTTGTGAAGAGCACCTCCACCACATCCGACAAGTCCTCCAAACACTGCAGCAAAACAAGTTTTGTGCCAATTTGGAGAAGTGCACTTTTGGCATGACCCAGGTTCAATATCTGGGATACATTATTGATGAGAGAGGGGTGCATGTGGATCCAGCCAAGATCCAAGTCATTCAGGATTGGCCATCCCCAACCACCCTAAAAGAGCTCTGTATCTTTTTGGATCTTGCCAATTTCTAATGCAGGTTTGTGTTGGGATTCTCTCATATCACTTGGCCCTTGAGTCAAGTCACCAAGGGAGGAGTGAAAGCAAAATTATTTTGGTCTGAATCTCAAGAGAAGGCGTTTGACGATTTGAAACATCGTCTCTGCTCTACACCAATGCTCACATTACCAGACTTGTAAAAACCATTTGAGATCGAGACAGATGCCTCCGAATATGCTATTGGGGCAGTCCTTACTCAACAGGGGAATCCAGTGGCATATCACAGTGAGACACTTTCTGACACAGTCCGGAAGTATCCCACTTATGACAAGGAGATGTATTCCATTATGAAGGATTGCCAACAATGGAAGCATTACATTTTGGGAAAGGAAATGGTCATCCACATAGACCACCGACCCTTACAGTTCATACAGACACAAGGGAAGTTGCAGAACGATCGCCATCATAAGTGGTCCACATACCTGTAAAAGTTTCATTTGAACATTAAGTACAATAAAGGAAGCACCAATAATGTTGCAGACTGCCTCAGCTGACCGCCTATCATGGCGCTAACCATGGTGCTCAACTCTTGTGGGAACGAGACTTCCGATTGGCCGCTTCTCTACAAAATTGATCCAGAATTTGGCCACACATACAATATGCTCTTGGAGGGTAAGAAAGTTCCTAATTTTCACCTCCAAGATGCCCTGCTATGTCACCTAGGACATCTTTGTGTTCCTTCAAGTGAGCGTGCCAAGATGATTTAGGAAGCGCACTATAGTCAGGTCGTTGGGCATTTCGGGGTCGAGAAAACCATGGCAGTACTACAAAAGTATTTCTATTGGCCGAACCTTCGAAAGGATGTCAGGAAGTACATCAAGTCCTGCACTGCTTGTGACATTGCCAAACCAACCATCAAGAAGAAATGCCTCTATACTCCTCTACCCACCCCTAGTCGACCTTGGGAATCCATCTCCATGGATTACATGTTGAGCCTTCCTTCTACTAAGCATGGAAATGACTATGTTTTTGTGGTCGTCGACAGATTCTCGAAGATGTTCATTATGATGGCCCGCAAGAAGAATATCACAGTAGAAGCCACTACTAAACACTTATTTGAGCGAGTGTGGGTACACTTTGGGATCCCACAGTCTATCATCTTAGATTGGGACAACAGGTTCCTCAGTACATTTTGGTCCAGCCTCTGGTTGATGTTGGACACCAATCTCACCAAGTCCACAGCTTTCCATCTGCAAACTGATGGCCAGACAGAGATCATCAACCGGATGATTGTACACATTATGTGCATGTACAACTCAAAGCATCCATGCACATGGGATGAGAGCCTATCCTATGTATAACATAGCTACAACCAGGCTCTCCATAGCTCAACCAGACACAACCCCTTTCAGGTGGGCTTGGGATTCCAGCCACTATGTCCCATTGACGTATCCATGCCATTTGCGGCTACTCAGGAAGATTCAACCCATGTCCAGTCTGAGTCTGAAAAGGAAAACAACTTCGTTGAGCACATTCATCACATCCTCCAACAGGTTCATGACATCTTGGACAGAGCCAATGATAAGTACAAGTAGCGACATGATCAACATCGGGTGCCACACAACTTCCAGGTGGGTGACAAAGTGTGGCTACATTTGCAAAAGGAGCGCCTTGTTGGACCCTACCATAAGATTCACCCTCTCCGATATGGGCCATACACCATCACCAAGGATATAGGGGACAATGCCTTTGAGCTCAGTATTCAACCATTCCTTGGTCTGCACCCAATGTTCAATGTCGACCGCCTTTGACCCTACTTTCCACCTCTACTTGACACATCTGACATGGCAGAACAACTCACACCAATAGAGTGAAACCCAGATTGCATGGAACAAGCCATAACTAATCGAATTATGGACACATAGATCAAGAGCACCCGCCAACAAAGGATCCAACTATATCGAGTTGTCAAAGTAGGCCAACTCCTTCACTAGGACAAGTGGCTCACCAGGGACCAAATTCAACAAAAGTTTCCTCATCTCATGGAGGAACTCAATTCAATGGGGACCATTTCTTCCTAAGGGGGGAGGCATGATACAGGTGGATATTGGTGGCGACCCACCTATTCCACTTGGACCCACACCATTGTTTCTTTCGATTTTTCAGTTTCTTTAATTGTAGCACAATTTACTATTTTTAGCAGTGTTTCGGGTCTTGAACTTCCGGAGCCGTTTTGAGGCCCTAAACGATGCTTTTTGGGCATGAATGATCTGGTGAATATGAGATTGTTTCAAACTCAATATTCTCTATCATTAGTGTAGTCCTCGGATAGATCTTTCTAACGATGTATCATGTGCGTCAAACGGAGATAGTATGCCAAAGTTACGACCCCGGGAAATTGATGTACCAATTTACCCCAACGGGGCCCATATTCTGGCGTTTCATCTCCTAAGGTTAGGTTTTTAGATGTTTAGGGTTTTCCATTGTTTCTCAATAATATATAGGCCTTCGACCCTCATTGTAACACAGATTTCATAGACTAGTAGCCTCCACATCTCTTCTCAGAGATAAGCTACCAGCGCCCAAGCTATTTTATTTCCATTCTGTCTGTAAGCATATTTCACTCATTTGTTATTAATGAAATGAAGTTTTACTTCCGCTGCATATCTGCGTTTATGTGTATTTATGTATTTCATTGTGTTCCTACATAAATCTGGATCAATTTCAATTTGATTGTAATCGGAGAACCCATCCATAAAGGATAGTGCTTCATGGTCGACACAATCGTCAATGATTTGGTCGATGAAAGATGTTGGGAAGTTGTCTTTGGGACAAGCGTGGTTGAGATCGCGAAAGTCTATGCAGACGCGAATAGTTCCCTATTTTTTGTTAACAGGGATGGGGTTGGAGACCCACGAAGTGTACACAATAGGGTAAATGAAACCAACAACACATAACTTGTCGATTTCAGCTTTGATAGTCATCGCTTTGGATGGGTGGAGGGGGTGTTGCTTTTTATGAACATGGGCAATATCTGGCCAGGTGTGAATTCGATGTTCGACTATAGAAGGATCAAGGCCAGGAATATTCGTATAGGACCAAGACAAAATATCTCGGTTTTCCTGAAAGAGAGCTTTATAAGCAATGATTTCTTCAGGGAAGCGTGCGACACCAATGGTGATTTCTTTTATGATGCCAAGTTTAAGGGAAATTTCAATTTTGATGGTGGGGGAGATGTTGGCCATGTTTCCTTATTCAAAAGCATCGAGGGCATGGATAGGGTTTTTGAACCAGTCAATATGCCCCGAAGGAATACAATTCTTGGTTTCGATTGCGCATAGGGAGGCTTGGGTAGGAGGGTGAAAGGCCTCTCGTGAAAGGAAAAGTGCTCGATGATGGAGCGAATTCCATGGGAAATTGGGGGTAGTGAGTTCTTCTAGGATATCTTCATCGCAATGGAAAATGAGGGAATACAGGGGATCTTGGGAGGTGGAAGGGGGAACTGTCAATGGGTAAGTGCTATTGTTCTCAAGTGGTGAGGACGAAGAAGGGATATCGTGCATAGGGTGCGATGGCCCGCTGGACATAAACCAAATGTCACGATACTATGGATGGTACCTCATTTGCTCAGGGAGTGGCGATGAAATATAACGAATGTCAATAATGTGAGCCTCAGTAGGGATTACCAGGGAGGGCTCAGGACGAGATGTGTGGCATACTGCGGCTAATGTTTGGTGGAATTGAGGTAGAGCTGGGAAATGATGAGTGTAATGGCCATATTCTGAACATATGAAACATGCAAAATTGGTTTGTATAACTTTCTTGTGTGTGTTTGAGGAATCTGTTGGAGAAGTGGATGTACTTGGTAGAGTGGAAAGAAATGGAGTTTCTTTGGGGAGCTGGATAAGATTGTGTAACTCAGGAAGAGTAGGACATATGTTAGTGGGGTGTCCTTCTCTTTCACATAGTGCACAAGGAGGTTGAGCTCGGGGAGGGAGCGAAGCTATGGGATCCTTCTTCCTTCATCTTCCCCTAGTGGTGGTGGTGTTGCCACCAATTGGGGGTGGGGATGGTGTGGCAGGAGCCTATACTGGGATTTGCATCGGTAATCCTTTTGTCCGAGGAGGGATAGATGGTGTAGGAACCATAGTGGGTGGATGAATATACCAGACAGGGATGACAAGAACCTTGTTTGGAAGGGTGAGAGTAGAAACTACCTGGAATTCTTGGACTCCAGGTGGGGGGTAGAAAAAGGGAATTTGGGTAATGGCTTGGGGGACTGTCTCCCAAACTGGGATTTTCCCTTGGGGGGGTAGAAAATCCGAGATAGGTGGTGCAGTGGGGTTCTCAGGGAATTCATGAGGTAGTATTTCTTCGACTAGTGGAATTTGGATGTGGGGAGGGGCCTCTTTGAGAGGAGTATTGTCTCTGATATCTATTCCATTAGAAGACACTACACAAACTTGTGCTAAAATAGAAGGATGTAGGAGAGGTGGTGCTCCATGATATGCCCCCAACAAGGATGGGTCCATGAATATTCCAGGACCCATATTGATGACCAAAAAAGCATCTGAGCTAGTGCGGACAAGAGGGAGGATGGTATCAATGTTGGTGGAATGATTAGGCTTGTAATGTATAAGTTGGTCAATGGTGATGATTTTCCCATTTTGGGGGAACATCATCGTACGAAACACAGAAAAGGAAATTGCCTTCATAGCATACATGTAACATCCCTCGGTCGACGACCCCAACCAGGTAACGCTATCGAAGCAACCTTTGTTTTTCCTTTACTTCTCTTATACCATTTATGTGACATTCTCGACCTAAAACAACAGGCCAAGCCATGCCACCGAGTAACTTTGCGGAAATAATCACATATAAAACTTAACCAGAAGATAGATATAACATCTGGTATTCACACATATAAATATATATCTATCTAATGCAATTAAACAGACGTCAATACTCTACTCATACACTTGTTCATGCGGAATCAACATTAACACCTACATGCAACATATATATATAGGCATTACTCATTAAGTATAATGCAAATACAAATACACATCATATAGTGAACAAAGAATTAGTACTTATATTTTAATAGGTGACCACCAACCGCCTGCAGACCTTCCACAAACCTCCAAGCCTTAGACCACGCTTCTCACCACGTTCAGCAGTGGGTCACCCCTGAGCTAGGACTAAACTCCACCGGGCAAGGGAATTCTAGGCTTGGCAAGGACAATAAGGAAGTTGCATAGAACAACAGGAAGGATATTTTATCCCAGGATCCAATTACGCCCACAACCCACAGACCCTCATTCCCCACACGCCTGCTCCACCCCAAGAGGGTACACCTTCACTAATACAATTCCATCGGCTACTACACCTCCCTTACCTTGGGCTTTAGCAACAGGCTAGACCAAAAGTCTCAGAGTATTGTAGCTGCTATGGGACTCTCTCTAGGAGAACTCACTTCCCAACAAACTCTCTCACCTAGGAAAGTTGCTCACATGCCTGACAAATTTCTTCTTCAATTTAGCTCTAATGTCAAATGGACACAGGTGATGTCAACAACAGAATTTGGGTAACACACAGGTGAAGTCAACCACAACAACAACAAGATTTCCAAAATTTTCAAAAAGATGTGGGTACTCTGCCTGCATAGCATCTTCATTCTCCCATGTTGCGTCCTTGGGACTGTACTAGGTCCACTAAACCTTTACAAGATTTACAAATCGATTCTAGAGTTGCTTGCCCTTCCAGTCCAGTATGCACACAGGCTGCACTTGCAAAGCGCCTTCTTGTTCCACCTAGATCACATTCCAATCAATCACATGATTAGCATCAGGTATATACTTCTTGATCAATGATACATGAAATACATTATGAACAGTCATGGATGCAAGCAATGTAAGCATATAAGCTACTGGTCCAATCCTTTCTAGGATTTCAAACGGTCCACAAAATCTGGCTGCCAACTTGGAACAACTTCCCAGTTTTAGGGAACTTTTGTTAGCTTTCACCTTCAGGAAAACATAGTCACCCACTTTAAACTCTTTGTGGCTTCTTCCTTTGTCTGCATAAATTTTTTTTCTGTCTCGGGAAACCTTCAAATTCTGTTTAATCTTCAACATTTTCTCTTCCATTTCATTTAGAAACTTCGGCCCAACCACTTCCCTATAAGCTAGATTGTCCCATCTTATTGGGGTGTTGCACTTTCTTCCATAAAGTGCTTTAAACGGGCTCATCTTCAGTGATGCTTGATACCCATTGTTGTAGGAAAATTCTACCAAGTGTATATAATATTCCCATTTAGATGGTTTTTCCATCACATAAATCCTTAGCATGTCTTCTATCACTTGGTTTACTCTTTTTGTTTTTCCATCTGACTCAAGGTGATAGGTTGTGCTAAAGTTTAGGTTCATTTTGAACCCCTTGAATAGTCCTCTCCAGAACTTTGAGGTGAAATTTGGGTCTTTGTCAGACACAATTGTCTTGGGAATGTTTTACAGCCGTGCTACCTCCCTCATATAGATATCAGCAATGCTAGTTGCCTTCTGAGTGGTATTCAATGGAATAAAATGGGCATCTTTAATGAGCTTATCCACCACTACCATGATTGCATCATGTTGCTTTCTTGTTCTAGGAAATCTTGTGATGAAATCCATTTTCACCACTTCCCACTTCCACTCAGGGATGGTTAACAGCTGTAGCAAACCAACTGGGTGTCTATGCTTAGCCTTTACCTTTTGAAATTCCAAGCATCTAGCTATGTATCCAACAATCTCCCTCTTCATGCCTAGCCAATAATATTGGCTCTTGACTACTGAAATTGTTTTCTGATATCCTGGGTGTCCTACATAAGGTACATTGTGTATTTCTTTTAAAATTGTACTCTTCAATTAAGAAGAGATGGGTACATAAACTCTGTTTTTGTACAAGATAATTCCATCCATTCCCAATTCAAAATCTTCATCCTTCTGTTGCATTTTACCTTGCTACAATTTTGTTACCAATTTTATGTATTGCGAATCAATTTTTGCAGCCTCTGAGATTTTTCCTTGAAGATTCATCTAATACATGTTGATGGTTGTAGCATGCAGTTCTTGCACTCTCCCGCTGAGTGCATCAACCACTTTGTTGTCCTTTCCTTTGATGTGCTTGATATCAAAGTCATATTCACAGAGGAATTCCAACCATCTCCTATGCCTAGCATTCAATGTAGGTTGATCAAACAAATACTTCAGACCATGATGTTCTATCCTGAGCTCAAACCGCTTTCCGATGAGGTAATGTCTCCAATTATTTAGAGCATGTACAATGGCTGCCAATTCCAAATCGTGAGTGGTGTAGATCCTTTCATGCTCTTTCAATTTTATGGACTCAAAACATATCACAAACCCATTCTGGCTGAGGACTTCTCCTATTCCTTCTTTACATGCATCTGTGAAAACCAAAAATCCTTCATTCGGATCAACAATCTTCAAAATTGGAGAACTAGTTAATAGTTGCTTCAATTGTTGGAAGCTTCTTTCACATTCTTCAGTCCATTGAAATTTCCTCCCCTTCCTTTGCAAGGAAGTGATGGGGTGAGCTATTCTTGAAAACCATGTAATGAACCTTCTGTAGTAGCCAACTAGACCCATGAAGGATCTGACTTATGTAACACTTTTAGGTGTTTCCCACCCTTTAATCGCCTCAATATTTTCCAGGATCCACAAATATCCCTTCTTTCGATATGATATGCCCCAAATAGTGAATTATGTTTTGATAAAATGAGAACTTTCTCAATTTGGCATACATATGATGCTCTCTTATCACTTGCAACACCATCCTCAAATGATGCTCATGTTCTTCTTCCGACTTGGAATATACAAGGATGTCATCCAGAAATATAATCACAAAATTGTCCAAATATTCCCGGAAAATGCAATTCATTAAGCACATAAAAACAATGGGTGCATTTGATAACCCAAATGGCACCACTACGAACTCATAATGACTATACCTTGTTCTGAAGGCGGTATCTAATGGTATCCTGACCTGATATCTATCTTCGAAAATATCTTTGCATCCTTCAATTGATCAAGGAGATAATCAATCCTTGGTAAGGGACACTTTTTCTTTATGGTCACTTTGTTCAACTATCTAAAATCAATGCATAATCTCAATGTCCCATCCTTCTTCACGAACAATACTGGGGCACCCCTAGGTGATACACTTGGGCGTATATACCCCTTCTTCAGAATCTCTTCAAGATTCATTTGTAGTTCCTTCAACTCTGGTGTGCTCATTCTATAAGGAGTTTTTGACATTGGGGCTACTCCAGGTGTCAAATTTATAGAGAAATCAATATCTCTCTTTGGGGGTAGTCCTGGTACTTCCTTGAGCACATATTCAAAATCTTCCAGGACTACACGATCCTCTAGATTTTGTACCTTATCCTTATATGATTCCTCCATATGGGCTGCAAATATTTGACAACCCTTCCTGTAACACTTTTTTAGCTATACTATTGATATTTCCCAGACAGTAACTACCCTGGGAATTTCTTGGACTATTTTTCGATTTCCTTCCTCATCCAAGCAAGTGAATGCCTTGTTATGGTAGTCTAAAATGGGATGGTGTTGGTATAACCAATCCATACCATTTAGGAAATCATATGATCCTAAAGGAAAGATATTCAATTCTTCCTTGGTACTTAGTCCATTCATGCCCACTAGACATGATTTAACCAACTCAACAACTTTCCTCTTGGCTCCTATAGCCAGCTGTACCAACCAAGATTTCTTGATGCAGGAGCATCTCTCCACGTCAGCCAGCTAGCCATCCAGCCATGTCAGCGCGTGCATTCCAAGCTGAAGAGAGGCGCAACCCTCATATTCAATTTTGAATTTGAATGTAATTTAATGTCTTAGGTTGGTGATCCGTGAAGCCGTGCTTTGCACAGGCATAGAAGTAAATAGGCCTTTAAATGTTTTTGTAAGGCTGAGATCTAGATCCGATTTAAGGACTAGACAACCCATTCAATGTAATTGAATAGGGTAGTTGAGGTTTGGAGGGAAGAGATCGAAGAGCCCCCTCAAGTAAAAGATCAATTTCGATCTCATTTTGGAATAGTAGTAGAATGATAGAGCTAGGAGAGAGCAGAAGAGAAGGAGCCGATACCTTGTTACAGTCCGTGCTTAGAACACCTTTGTAAAGAGGCATTTACATTAATATAAACCAGAGCAGATTTTCCTGCATGTTTTCTGTGTTATGTGGATGCTTCATTGCGTTCTTTTATGTTGTAGATGTATGCTAGACATTTGCAGGTTGTTTGATTTCAGGCTTGAGAGGTTCTTTGTGGTTTCATGCCAGGAGGGCATGACAAAATACTGTGGTCTCTAAATACCAGTGCATAGATGCACTTCTGAACTCTACAGATTTAGACAAAGGTGTGTCTAGTGGGCACAGAAGATGAAATCAACAACTCAAAGGAAGACCTCAAGGTTGCTGAATACCTTGGAGGTGAGGCTGTGTATGAGAAAACACAGTTGCAGATAGAATCTCTGAGTGAGTTCTATGAAGCTCTGCCAGGTGGGCATTGAGCAGGTGCAAGGGGTGCACAGAAGACAGAGACTCTGTTGGGAGTTATGTGAAGCTCTGCCAAGTGGACATTGAGCATATGCATAGTGATGCATTAAGAAGAACTCTGTAAGAAGATGCTCTTCCAGGTGGGCATTGAGTAGGTGTGTAGATAGGCACATCAGAAAATAACTCTTTGAGTTCTGAATTTGAAGAAGAGTCCAAGGAAAGGGGCCTTCATAGGGTTACTAGATGCTCTGAAAGACTCGACAAGAGGTTGCTTGAGAAGAAGAATAGCCAAGAGGGCATCACATTCTTTAGCAGAAGGAGAAAGGAGAAGGAACTGTTTCCTTAGGAGTCTGGGAGAGAAGAGAAGCTAAGGATGGATAACACTTTATGTGCGCAGAGACCCTGTAGGGGCGTAAGAGTCAGAATCCTTCAAGGATTCGGGCGTGAATCTTAGGAGGAGTAGTGCCTTCAGTGAACAAAGCGTAACTGCAAGGAGTGTTGAAGCCGCAGAACTCTTTGAAGAGTTCAGAGTTCCCAAAGCTCAGGAGGGACAAAATTTTTCATATACGCGCAGGAGGACTCAAGTCAAAGAGTTCACGGAGAAGAAAGAAGGCAAAGGTTGAGGCCTTTGAGAAATTGGAATTCTTCCAAGTCTGGGAAGAATGTACGGAAGCTCGAGAGGAGCAACAGCTGCCATTGGATCCAGCTGGAGAGATCTGGACTGTTGAGAATATTTCACATCCAGGAGGCAGTGCAACAGAGAAGCGCATAGGAGAAAGTATATGGATCGTCGGATCTTGGTCCAATTACCCGTCAGCCGTTGGATCTGACAGGAGCTGCACAAGGTTTAAACTTTGCGAACATGAGGGTGAAAGTCCCAAAAGGCATTGGCTCATCAGGATATCGGTGTTCGGGATATCGGAGGTCCTAACGACCAGAGGTCGGGACATTATAAGTCCCGAAACAGTGAAAGAATCACAGCCATCGATTTGAGAAAGGATGTGTGTCACGCGATCATCCATTTCGGAGATCCAGGCACTAGGACTCACAGAGGTGAGTGCTTTTGACTTCACATCTAGCAAAGTCCCGAGATTTAATTTGGACCATCCATCTAAGAGTGGATAGGTGGCATGCTCGCCAACAAGGAAGTCAGACTTTGTTGACCATTTTGGGGTTTCGTGAGTTGGAGAGTTAGAAGTTCAACATCAAGACTCACGAAGTCGCGAGGTCTGAAAGTCCGAAAAAGGCAGGAAGTTCTGTGTGGGACCCGTATAGACAACATGTCTAAATTTCGTCGTTTCGGCATATCAAAGGGTAAGAGGTCGAGACTTTCGTTTCGAAAGTCTCGAAGTCGCGAGTAGCGAAATCGCGAGAGAATCGCAGTCGTCCGTTAGGAGGAGGACAGGTGGCAGAGATCTAGAGATATCGCAAACTCGGAGGTTCGCAGGGTGAGAGCCCAAGGATTGAGCACTCCAAGTCACGAGAAGCGAATTCGTGAAGTAATCTAAGCCATCCATCGGAGGAGGAAAGGTGGCAAATATCATAGGATCTCACGAACTTGAAGGTTCACTGGGTGAGAGCCCAAAATTTGGGTGCTCGAAGTTGCGAGAAGCGAAGCCGCAAAGTGTCGAGGTTGCACCTAAGAGACACGTGGCAGAACCACATGGTGGGACCTAGAAGTGGACTGGTGGACACACGTCAAACATTCAGAGGAGTCAACACCCCGTTGACCTCTCACCTCTCGGNGAGGAAGAGTCAGAAGTCATGACTCGCGAACCACGAAAAAGAACCTGTGGATCGATTTGAAAGGGGATTTCAGCAGAGAATCTGAAAGAGCCGATCGGGCTTGAAGGGAATACAAAACGATGCTGTGATTGGATCTCAGTTTCGAAGGCCGACAGGTCTACGCCAGTGTGGTATCAGAGCTCGGATTCTGTTTGTACATTGCAGATAGAAGGAGCAGGAAGAAGACAGAGTGTTAAGGACTCTGTAGATGATTGTTTGCAGATGAGCATCAAGTTTGCCAGGAGAGTAGATGGAGACAATGATATGGCTATTGAAGGCCGAAGATACACTGGAAAGAAAATCCTAGAGCTGATGAGCGAAACTGAATGGGATGAAGAACTTGCTGAGATGAACGTGAGGATGGATGAACTTGCATTGGAAATGCAGCAGAATACCAGGTCAAGATGGGTATATGAATGGCCCATGAAGACAAAGATAAAATGACCAGTCAAGAAGTTGATGGCTAGAAGATAGCGTAGGCTATTAAGAAGGTGGTTAAGGCATGCTGAAAACCTCAACAGACCAGAAGAAAGGGTTCAAATATGTGAACCAGAGAATGGGAGAAATCTCAGTGAAATAAGATCGGCTGAAGATCTCAAGAACTACCAAGAGGGCAGAGAAGAAATTTCCAATTTCCAGGTGGGCAAAGAGTTGAGATCAGCTGAGGATCTCACAGACTGTCATGAGGACAGACAAGGGATTTCACATTTCCAGGAGGGCAGTGAATTGAGATCGTTGCAGGATCTCATAGACTGCCAGTAGGGCAGCAAAAAGTTTCCAAATTGCCAGGTGGGCAAGGGAACAGAGATGGGATCAGTTGATTCCATAGACTTCCAAGAGGGCAGCAGGGAAATCCCATATTGCCAGGTGGACAGGGATAAGAAGATGAGACTATTTGAGGGTCTCATGAACTCAAAGGTGAGTTTGAATCAGCCTGAGGAGCTGACGGAGCAGACGAGATCAGAGTTAGATTTGGATCAGCAGGTGCAGCTGACAGAAGAGGAAGATCAGGTGAATCTTTTAATGATTGGGGGAATTGGAATATTCCTACCATTTGGCCAAGAGGAGGCAGAGATTTGTGTTGCGGAGGCAGCAACAACAGAAGCAGGACAACCAGCTGAGACTGTCAGGGAAGAATTGGAGCAGGTATTTGAAACTGCCCAAGAAGAAGAAGAAGAAGATGAGCATTCTAAGGAGTGTCTCAATGCTTTTAGCTAGGAAGCTGAGGAAGCTGTAGCACTGAAGCTGACAGCAGAAGAAGCAGAAGAGGATGATGAGCATTCCGAGGAATGGCTCAATATTTTCAGCCAGGAAACTGAAAAGACTGCAGCATTGGAGCTTGCAGAAGTGGAGGAAGAGGAAGCAGCAGACAACATTAGTTTGGCTGATCTGTATGAAAAAATTGAATCCCTAGAGAGAAGGGTGATAGTGAAAGGTATGCACATCCAATAGGTGAAGTTGGAAGCAGATGAAGAAGGCATGGGAGATCATAGTGATCTACCCAATTGCAAAACAAAATTGTAGCTGGAGAGATTTCATGAATAAGGCTAGCCATTGGAGCACCTGGATAAAGT
>SNQJ01S0006441.1:38501-54637 GCA_010110895.2 Picea sitchensis
GGTTAATATTCATGCACCTTTCTCCATATCTAACAGTTGTGAGGGATCCTCCTTCTCCCAAACAGATCCCATGAACCAAATTCAAACCTTGTGGTTCCAAACCCATGGTTACTGTAATCTCTTTTATCTGCCACCATTCCATAAACCATTATACCTCCTAAGCTTCATAACACAACCAAGGTATTCTATTGGAACTTTGGAATGCTCTGAAATTAAATTTTTCCCTTTCAACAACAATTCCCTCTGAAATCTTGTCTCGCTAACCACTAACATGGCCCATCCAGGCTCGGTGTCGAAACCTTGGTTCTCATACCAATTTGTAACATCCCTCGGCCCGCGACCCCGGCCGGGTAATGCTACAGAAGCAACCTTTGCTTTTCATTTACTGCTCTGATACCATTTATGTGACATTCCTGGCCTTAAACAATAGGCCAGGCCATGCCACCGAGTAACTTTGCGGAAATAATCACATATAAAACTTAACCTGAAGATAGAGATAACATCTGGTATTCACACATATAAATATATATCTATCTAATGCAATTAAACAGATGTCAATACTCTACTCATACACCTGTTCATGCATAAACAACATTAACACCTACATGCAACATATATATATACATGCATTACTCATTAATTATAATTCAAACACAAATACAGAACATACAACGAACAGAGAATTAGTACCTATCTTTTAATAGGTGACCACCAACTGCATGCAGACCTTCCACTGACCACCCAGTCTTAGACCATGCTGCTCATCACGCTCAGTAGTGGGTCACCCCTGAGCTGGGACTAAACTCCATTGGGAAAGGGAATTCTAGGCTTGGAAAGGACAACAAGGAAGTTGCATAGAACACCAAGAAGTATCTTTTATCTTAGGAGCCACTTCTGCCCACAACCCACAGACCCTCATTCCCCACACACCTGCTCCACCCCAAGAGGGTACACCTTCACTAATACAATTCCATCAACTATTACACCTCCCTTACCTTGGGTTTCAACAACAGGTTGGAGAAGAAGTCTCAGAGTATTGTAGATTCTATGGGACTCCCTCCAGGACAACTCACTTCCCAACGAACTCTCTCACCTGGGCAAGTTTATCACAGGCCTAACAACCTGCTTCTTCAATTCAACTCTTATGTCAAACGAACACAGGTGATGTCAACAACAGAATTCGGGTAACAGACATGTGAAGTCAACCACAAAAAATGGGTATGGACACAGAATATGAAAACAAACCAAGCTTAGCCAAAACTGTTTTGGCAGTAACCGCCAACCTCTACGACACAACACGACTCAGGAAAAATACAATTTCTTTGGGCTTCACAAAAAATACACAGGATAACTCCAATGTATGTAGGTCACACTGTCGCGTGCATCAATGGGGAGTATGGCTCTCTTCCAGGGTGGCTAACATCACGAGAGTGTCAATGTCGTGGTGAATTATCGTGAAAGTCATGAGAATCGTGATACTAGTGAGTGAGAGGACCCCAACGAGATGACTTTCCCACTTAAAATTGCATGCGTCCAGGTTGACACATGTCTCCCTGAAGTTGCATGAGCTCCACTTAACACTCATCCCCCTTTCCCCCAGGAACTTAGGACAACATGGTTATATCAAAACTTAGCTTCTAGGAAATAATAATATAATATTATTCCTTTAGAGGTAATACCTATATCTTAGACCCTATTCCTAGACACTTATCCCCTTCCCCACCTAGTGGAGCTTAGTCCCCCATAAATATTTCTTCATGGAGGGTCTACACACAACAGTGTAATTTTATTAATGATATGTGTGTATTTACATATACAAAATTAGGCTCATTGGCCTTAGCATCTGTCTCACCAGCCTAATAAACACATAAGTCTCTCAGCTTATAACCACTCAACTCACCAACCTATAAGCATAATTACAATTTAGCAGGGGCTTAGCCTTGGGGTGTTACAATACATGTAACTACGTACGAATAAGATATTGTAAACAAGTGGGGCATTGATAACTTCAATGTCAGTCAAGATGGTTTTTCCCCCAAGTTATATAGGAAAATTTTGAAATATCCCTTTAGGGGATGATGATCGACCATCATAGGCTCTCAGGGTGATGGAAGATGGTACTAGCTCAGGTGAGCCAAATTTTTTCAATACTACTTTGGAAATGATGCATGTGGATGCACCTTCATCAATGATGCACCGATGAACTATGATGTTTTGGATATTAACTGGTATATGAAAAGCTACCAGGGCAGGGAGGTGTGGTTCTCCACTATCTAGATCAAAGGTGATGATTCGAGTATCAACTAGGTCGACTGCCCCCAAGGCAGAAAGCAAGGATTTGCATTGTGATGGACAGGTTTGGAGGACCTTCAACATAGACATGGCTGCAAGATACTGTGATAAGTAATCGACTAGACTATAGTTATGGGTTTCCCTAGCATGAGGGTTATGTACATTCCATTGTAACGACATGCGAGGTATACGCGGGTTTGGTTCAGTGTTAGGGCAGGGAATCGTCAAAGGTTTCTCGGATGTAGCTGAATTTGTTTCTGAGGTGGTTGGGGTAGAGTCAGGAGGTAGGACATATTTATGACCATGCGTTTTAAGAAGAATCTCTTCTTCATTGGTAAGAAGGATATTGCGATCGGTCGAATTGCCAGGTTGATTGGGACCTGGGTTTTGATATTTCCCCATTTGTGGTGGGGCTGGGATTGTCTCTTGTTGGGTATTCATCACACCCTGGTGTGGAATAGGGTTTTTCAAAACAACCAGAGGTGGTGGTTGCAAATAATGTTGTGGGGCCTGCTGAGGGACATGCAGTGCTGGAGGGCATTGCGTGTTCATGGATTCTTTCATCCATTTGAAATCGACAATTTTGGGGCAATGGTGAGTATAATGTCTATACTCACCACATCAAGCGCAAGGGAAGTTAGTTCTGAGGTTATTGTTCTTCCCTTGTCGTGGTTGATTGTTATTGTTGCCCCCTTGGGGGTTTTGGTTTCCTTGATTCTGGTTTCCCCCAGCAGGACGATTTTGTTGAGAGTTATTTCCTCCTGGTATCGGGTTGTTGTTGTTTCAGTTTTCTCCTTTATTCTTGGCATTATTTAGCTGATGGGATGGATTTTTCGTGTTCAACTGTTCAAAAGTGTGAACCTGTTGAATGGGAGAGGGATGAAAAAAATTAACATCGGTGTGTGGTTGTCCCGGTGGAGGAGAAACCGGCTGGGGAGGAACAAGAAATGGGAAATATGGATTGTTTTGTGGAGACGATCCACATGGCATGTAGGAATTTGAAGTGCTTCCACTACTACTGGGGTTATATCCGGGGGTTGGGGGGGACTCGTACTAGATTGAGAGACTAGATTCCTCTGGGGTATCAGTGGGGGTCCCCCTAGTGGTTGAGAAGGAGCAACAGGATATGACTATTGGCGAGTGGGGGGAGGGAAATAAGACGTCCCTCCATATGGTTGTGAATATTGATTTGCACCATAAGTAGGTGACGAGTAGCTGTAAGGGTTGAGATGTGTCATAGAACCAATCATTAACCCATTTGTTGCATGGTTGGACATCCCAGGTTTTTCCTGGTCGGATGGTATGGGCTTGGGTGCATCAGGCAGTACTATGTACAAGTAACCTGATTGAGCATATATGAGGTCAAATTGTTGGGCCTTATTGATGGCTTCCTCTTTTGATTAAGGAAAAGTGGATGCTACATTCTTAGAAATAACAGAGACAAGTGATTGAAGAAACCAATTGAGGCATTGTTCTATGGTGGTTTCTTCTTTACGCCATTCATGGATGTGGTCGGCTATATGTATATCATTGGTTTGTTTGAACTCAAAGAGGAGTTCTAAGTTGGTATCATGATGAATTGCTAATTGGAAAAAGGACAAAAAGGCCTTGACCAATGATTCAAAAGTCACATGGGACCCTGATTTTTCATCCACATACCATTTGGTTGATGAACCAGTGAGAGTTATTTGAAATAACCTCAAGTGGATGGAATCATCCATGATGTTGCTTGAAGATAACCATAAGTGGAAGGTCATGACATGGTTGAAGGGGTTTTCCCCTTGTTTTCCTTCAAACTTTGGAATATCTGAAGGCAATTGTGTAGGCATATTAGGACAAGTGGCATCATACAAAATGGGATCATTCGTGAGTTTGGTTAAATAATGAATGTTGAGGGATTCCAAGTATGGAATAGGGATATTTGGCAGAGGATTAGTTCCATCCATTGTGTGTGTAGGTAATGGACATGTCCCTTGAGAGGGATTTGGTGGGCTTGTACTTCTCCCTTGAGAATAAGTTTGACCCTCGCCTCCTTGTGAAGGAGAACTAATAGATGGATGACCTTGGGTATTTGACCTAAGAAAAGTGGAACCAAGTAAAGTTGATCCCAAAACAGTAGAACTCACTGGGGTGTGAGATGGTTGAGCCGATGAGTTGGCAAGACTAGGGACTCCTCCTAGAATAGGTGGGAGATTCTGCAAGCGTCTAGAGTGACAGGGATTATGTGGTTCCCCTATGGTTCTGAATAGCAAAGTGAATGCATGCGAATGGTGACAAGTGATAAATAAATGAACACGACATTTTTATATTTTTTACTTTCACAAGATATTATAACTCACAATTGCATGTAATCAAATGAACATCATACATAAATCAACTGTAAATAAACAAGTATGTGGATAGGTAGATTTGGTTTGTGTGGGGGAACAATAAAAACAAATGCTCATTTCCTAAAATACCTATCATCCTTCCTCTTAATTTAGCATTGTGCCTTCCAATAACACTCAACAATGGGGTTTGAAGCCACCGAAAGAGGAACTAGTGAAGGTTGAAGTAATCAATTATAATGAGGGGTAGAGGGTACATATCCCAAAAGAGCTGGTGATATTTCCCAATAGCCACACAAAATTTAATCAAGGTATGATTGCAGCCCACAACCGCCACCTGGGTATATATCCTATGTTTGGCCACTAAGTACCTCAGTCAAAGTGTGGCATTTATATTTTAGGCCTTAGAAATGGGTTACGGGATGGATACCCTCACAAGAGTTGGGTGACTCAAGGAGGGATGTGCAGAACAAATGGACCTCAGCCTTCGACCCTTCATAGGTATATCCCTACCTTATGGTGTAGGAACACTTGACTTGGAGGATTTGAAAGATCCATTTTCTCAACTTCTATTGTTTCAAAATGTGAGAACCTGATAACGGGGGGTTATTTGGATGCCTACCCCCGAGATCTTACCTAGACTAAAAAAATTATTTGGCACCTCCTATGGAGGAAAATTTAGTGTGTTCTTAGAAAAAAAATTATATGTGGTGGCCTGAGAGATTGGGGTTATGGACCAACCTCGTTTGAATTAAATTGGTGTGGATAATTTTCAAAAAATAAGTCAGATCTTTCGGAATTCCTTTGAAGGAAGCCTACGTCAACCTCCACTATTCCAATAGAAATTATGTCTGTGATGAGTGGCTTTGTGTGCAAGAAAGTGAAAAGTGTGTAAGATTTTTAATAAGTTAAGTGTGAGATTGCAGCATGTGGAATTCATGTGGTCCTTACAAATATTCTTACCTAGCTTACTGTTGGCACAGGGGTAGACCTAGGGTTCAATGCTACGACAACACACCAACAAAACCCTAGATACAGACCCTTTCGGCAACACCTGTGAAGCAGATGAAGTCTCACCCAAGGTAGAAGCAGGGGTGGTTGCAGGACTCTAGTGTTTGCAACCTTAGCTGGGACATAGATCTGTGATTGTAACACCTTAACAGAGCACTTAGTTATTATAGTTCATCAATATTCAGCTTAGTTCACAACATAACTAAACCCTAACAATATATCGGCTCAGTATTCACACAGATCCAATAGATTCAAGCACTAAGCATAAATAAAGATCAGATCTAGCATTCATTCACATTATTCAACACTAAACTATCATATCAGATCCATCTATCATCTAACATCGCACTAAGTATTGAATCACATAAACAAAAGAACAACCAAAATCACAAAGAATTCACAACACATGATATATGTGGTTCACCCCCACCCTGGGGCTACATCCACCAACTCTTCATCTTCTTTATTAGCTTCTTTCAATATTATTATATGCACAAAGCCTCAAAATCAACACTGCAGAGGACAGGAGATCTGTGCACCTCGCTAGATCTTCCTCCCTTGATTTATAGCACAAAGCCTTCCAGAGTCTCTTACAATCACTTGCACTTAGCTCTACAAGCCTCACACAGTATGCACAAAGCAATTAGCACTCAACACTTAGCACACTCGCAACAGACTAGTCACTACTAGTCACTATTCACTATTCATTATTCACTACTTCTTACATCGCCTATACTTCTATTTATACATTACAAAATAGGCCTAAGCATGGGTAAACCCATGGGTCGACATCCCCATACCCTTTACATAATCCCAAAACCCAAAAAGGCCCTAAAAGGGGGTCGAGATCCCATGATCTTCTCTTCGTCTTGCGCTCTGCCTTCAACATCTTGTCAAAGCCCCAAAAATAGGTCAAACATGACCAAGGATCCTCAAAACTTGGTCAAGGGCCAATAGGCCCCCAACACTCACTTGTGACTCATCTCGAGTCACTCTGATCTGGGTAATTCTGCCTCAAAATCCTCAATATTGGCTCAAGCTGCTTCGACTTGTTGTTGTGCCATGGCCTCCTGCTCAGTGAACTCCTGGATAGCAGCTTTGTTGGCAGGTCCCTCTAAGCGTTGTTCAGCCATAGTGACGACTTGCTCTAGTTCTGCTCCTCGGCCTTCAATCTCTAAGAATAGTTGGAAAGCCTCATCCTGTATAGGTTGGATCCTCTGAGTCACTTCCATGAATCTACTCTGAATGGTGTGGATGTGATGTTGAAAAGTGTGCTTCTCTTGGGATCGTGTCATCCTTTCAACAACTGATAGGGGCTTCAACTATGCATGTATTGTTTCTGCTTACTGCTTCGCCTCTTGGAGTTGTGACTCCAGTTCCTTTAGTTCTATATTCTCAGTGAGTCACTCATAAGTTTGGGCACTACGATCAGTTAGTTGTTTACATTCCATGGCAAGGGCCTTTATTCTCTTAACTGTGCTTTGAGCAGTTGCATCTCTTTGATCTCTCACATCCTGTGGGGTGTCGGTCACTACGCGGAGCTCTAAGTCTGTTATTCTTTGTTGTAGCTGTTGGATAGCTTCTGCGAGTTGTTCTACTTGATGCTTGACTCAGTCTTCTTCCTTTGGCTCTAAGATTGTCATAGAGAGAAGTGTTATGTTGACTGCTTCTCTCACTTCGAGTTGTTCTGTGAGAAACTTTTCTTTTTCTTGTTGAATCTGTGATTTCTCCTCTTCAAATTTTTTCTAGAGAGCAACCGTCTCCTGCTCTGCAACTCCGCATTGTTCTACGACTACTTATTACACTTTCTTCAAGGCTTGGGTGGCTTGTTTTGTTTTTTTCTGTGCATGACTAAGGCGAGCTTCGGTCGCATCAGCTAGTCGATGGAGTTGGGTAGGCTCATCTCCCAACTCTGGTTCTTCCAACGACAGGGGCACATTGGACACTGCGTGACTGGACTGAAGACCCTGTTGTACCCCTCAGAGCTCAACCTCTATTCTGTCATACATCTCCTCCTTCTTGGATTCATTTTTCTGCAAGATTTCCTGTGATGCGTCATTTACAGCTGTGATGATGAAGTCAAAGGCATCAACAGTGAGCACAATCTGCATATTGGTCAAGGTGGCTCTGTATTTATTTCGGGAAGAGGGTTTCGGGGAAGAAAATTTCCTCTTCTTCAAGGGATCAACCTCATCTCTAGGCGGTGTTACTTCTCCTTGCTTCTCCTCATCTTCTTTTCCATTTATCTCTTCTACTTCATCATCACCCCCTCGACCAGGTGATATTGAAGAAGTTTTTTTTGATGTGCTACTTAAGTCTTGGACTTCTACAACCTTCTTCCTTCTGCTGCTTCTAGGTGTGTCATGTTATTTGTGAGTGGCCTCCGAGTTTTCAAGTTCAGGGTCAGACATCTCTGTAGGATCAGTGGGGATAAGGAGGTCTGTTGATCAGTCCTTATTTATCTCCTCGAGGTCCTCTTATATGAGCTTGTAGTACGAATGAAGGTCCTCCTTATGCTCATCTTATCGTGCAGTGATAGAGATGAAGTGTCAATCTGCGTGGAACTTCATGAGGGGTCAAAACCATTGTAGGATGTTTGGTGTCATGTGAGGTTCAACTTCGATATCCCTCTTCAGTTGGAGATAATATGTCTGAAAGACTGTGTTCAACTGCCACTTTTTTCCCATATTGCTCGAGTACCAGAATGTGGTGAACTTCGCAGCAAGTGGTTCAAGCGGCTCAATGTCTGGGAAGGTCACACCTTCTGGCATCTCCCAAGCAATAAACACGATGAGTATCAGGAGCCAGCTAAAGTGGAACTCGCAACCCTGATCCTGTGCTTTGCAGCAGTCTAATTCTAGCTAATTAACTAGGTACTTTGCCTAGTTCATCTGTAGGCCTTCCACGGATTTCCCTGCGAAGTCAATGACAAACCCTGTGACCTGCGTGGGTTTGTTCTTCTTTACTATCTTTTCTGCAATTAATTGGCATGCTATACACATTGCGGCATTATGGATGGAAGATACATTATAGCCTCACGTCCCCTTCTCAACATCGTTGTAGGTATCCTTGATCTTCTGTGATAATGCACGATCTATGGCTTTCCCTGGATAGAAGTCCTGCGGGTTGGGTCCTTGCATGCTTAATCCAGTGATCCTACGAATCAGCATCAGATCTACTATGATACGTTGGTCTAGCCATAAGTAGCCATCATGGTAACATGAGAGAAAGAGCTTAACACAAGTGTTAACCTCATGGTGCCTTCCAAAGTGTGGGATTTTCATTACATTCAACAGGGTGCACTGCGCAAGGTTCATCGTCCATGGCTGGGGGATTATTTTCGAGTTCTTCCCCTTCATCCTGGTCAAGTATTTATACGGGGCAAGCATAGTATGGTTCTTGTGGCCTCCTACATTGAATTTGTTGAACTTCAACGTTGTGATCTTGTCCTACTGTTCTCTAACTATGTGTATCCCCTTCGGGAGGTACGCAGTAACCATGGTTTAATCAAAATCTCTTGTCACACTATCGCGACTCACCATGTTGACCAGAGGTGAGATGTAGTCGGGTAAGATGGTTAGTATTAGCTTCGCATTTTCTAAGTCATATCTGTGCTTAGTTCTCTTTTCTTTGATGACTCGGAATGGTCCAGATCTGCGAGCAGTCGATGGAGAACCTTGTACTCCTCTCGTTGATGATGCTTGTACACCCACAGACATAGACATTTCTCTTTCAGTCATGAGGTCGATGAGTACCTCCTTCACAGACTCTTAGTCTGTGCTAAGTTCTTTGGAAATACACGCTCGTGGTTGAATATATCGGGTTTGAAGAGTAACTACTCAATGCAACGGGACAGATGGTGATAGCTCGATGATCACTGTGTGAAATTAATTGATCTACAGGCTCAAATAATCAAGTTTGGAAAAAAAAATCTCGGTGCAAGGCTCAATGGAATAAGTAGATAACTAGGCAACGAATCTCTCCAACGGGCGAGAAGCCTTCATTAATTCAGTTATCTCCATTATGGTGCAGTCCCAACAGTCTGATGGTGAGCCTTCTGACCACAAATGTCATTCTAACTATTTGGGGAGTTAGTATAACAATTATACTGTTTCCAACGGCTATATTGCTTCGCCATGGCAAAGTGTCATTTGGTGTTGTTTTTCTATCTTGACAAAGTTCCAGTTTAGAAAATTTTCCTTCTGTGAAGTTCCCTCTGGAACTTTATGTATCTTTTTTATCTTTGATCTCTTCTTACTTAGTTTTCTAGCCTTCTTTCTAGTGAGTTTTGTCTCGGTATTCCTCTTTCCTTTATGATTCGTATCTCCTCTTGGCATAGTAACTTCACGCTGTTGAGATTCTTTCCTAGGAATCAAGGGCAATACTTCTTCTCTATCAGGGGTACGTACTTCAGTCTTCTGTGAGTCTTCTTGTGTTCTTTCAACTTCGACATCCAAGTTTCTGGCTCTAAATAGCTTCGATCTGTTCTCATGTTCTTCAATCAAGTGTGTGATCCTCCTAGTCATGACATCTTTTAATTATTTCTTCTTCTTCTCTAAGACTTCTTCTTCTTTCCTTCTGGTTTGATCCCTTTCAATCCAAGGTTTTCCTAGTAATATAGCAAATGGGGCGTTATTCTCAATAAATTTAACAACCTCAAAATCTTATTTTGTCCAACTTCCATGAGCACTCATAGATATTTGGGTAAGTCTTCCACATAGGGTTATCAACTTTCCTCTAAATAATCCTATTCCCCCTAATGAAGGAATCATAGCAGGATTTCCTAAAGTTTCCCAAGTTCTTTCTGTCATCATATTCACCTGTGTTTCTTCATCTAGAACACAATCAATGTCGAAGTCTCCTATTCTTGCTTCTATGTACTCTTTTTCTTTGAAGATCTTTGATAAGTTGATATTTCAGTGGTCATCCAGGGTTTCTTTCATTTGTAGCAATACAATTTCTTATTCTTTCTGGGGTTCTTCCATGGTCTTAGTGTCTTGACCTTTCTCATGGTATTCTTGTCTCATATTCATTCTTTCAATTTTAGCAATCATTCTAGGGAAATCCAAAACTTCATGATCCATAGCTTTACAACAAAGACAACTGGGTCTTCTGCCAGGGCATTCCTTAGCAAGATGTTCTGATCTTCTGCAACTGTAACAAAGAGTTAATCCTTTATTTCTCTTAAATGATCCCCATCCTTTCCTGTACTGTGCACTAGGATCATGGTAGCTAACCAGCAAAAAAATCTTTCTAGGATCCTGCATCCATTTATTAGTCCAAAGATTCTTTCTATGCATAGGAATAACATATCTTTCACTATTCTTATCAGATCTACTCATATCAAATCGTCTTTCTTCTAGTTGCACCCTAGTTTTCAGGCTAGGAAAAAATTTATCAAACATACCTAGATCCATATTCTTGAAACAAAATTTTCCACTTATCTTACTTTCGGCAGAGCAAAAAGCTCCCAGATCTAAAAAATTTCACTATTCTTACCTCTGTCAGAGCACAAAGCGTTCAGATATTACCTCTTTTTTTTAGATCTACTTCCTTCCTTAGCACAGAGCTTCGCAATTCAAGAAGCAGATCTATGCACAGAGATTCCTTTCTTTTCCTCAGTTCCCAACAATCACAGTTTCAGGTCAGATCTTCACACATAGCTTCTTCTTCCTCAGTTCCAATCAATCATAGTTTCAGTCTCGACAACAGAACCATTTGTTGGCACAGGGGCAGACCCAAGGTTCAATGCTATGACAACGCACCAACAAAACCCTAACTATCGGCCCTTTCGAAAACACCTGCGAAGCAGATGAAGTCTCACCCGAGGTAGAAGCATGGGTGGTTGCAGGACTCCAGTGTCTGCAACCTTAGCTGGGACATAGATCTGTGATTGTAACACCTTAACAGAGCACTTAGTTATTACAGTTCGTTAATATTCATCTTAGTTCACAGTGCAGCTAAACCCTAACAATAGATCGGTGCAATATTCACACATATCCAATAGATTCAAGAAATAAGCATAAAAAGAGATCATATCTAGCATTCATTCACATTATTTAGCACTAAACTATCATATCAGATTCATCTATCATATAACATCACACTAAGCATTGAATCACATAAATAAAAGAACAACAAAAAGAATAAATCATTCACAACACAGGATATACATGGTTCACCCCCACCCTGGGGCTACATCCACCAACTCTTCATCTTCTTTATTAGCTTCTTTTAGTCTTCTTATATGCACAAAGCCTCAAAATCAACTCCGCAGAGGACATGAGATCTGTGCACCTCGCTATATCCTCCTCCCTTGAGTTATAGCATAAAGCCTTACACGGTCTCTTACAATCACTTGCACTTGGCTCTGCAAGCCTCACACTGTATGCAAAAATCAATTATTACTCATCACTTAGCACACTTACAACAGACTAGTCACTACTAGTCACTATTCACTATTCACTATTCATTATTCACTACTTCTTACATCGCCTAGACTTCTATTTATACATTACAAAATAGGCCTAAGCATGGGTAAACCCATAGGATGACATCCCCATACCCATTGCATAATACCAAAACCCAAAAAGGCCCCAAAAAGGGGTCGAGATCCCACGATCTCTGCTTCATCTTGCGCTCCACCTTCGACAACCTATCGAAGTCCCAAAAATAGGTCAAACATGACCAAGGATCCTTAAAACTTGGTCAAGGGCCAACACTTACTATGTTTCTTTGGTACAACCTTGCAGAATATATAAATCCCTAAAGAACTAGCAATGTGGACATATGGGTCCTTACAAATCCTTTAAACTCCCTAGAATGTTGTCTAAACTAGAAAATATTTTGAAACTATCTTAGAATTGTAGACATGTGGGAATGTGTGGGGCCATTACTTGATATTTTAAACTTTCCTAGAGTGTTGTCTAAACTAATAAATCTTTTAGAAACTATCCTAATATTGTAAACATGTGGGCATGTATGGGCCCTTACAAAGCTTTAAGATGATTTCCAAAACTAAGAGGAACCCTAGGGGGGATTTGTCCTCTCCTAATGATTTGTTTAAAGGAGATGAAATGTCCTTTCAACCACATTTTTTGATTCCCTAGATCACACTAGGGTGTGGTGGAAGAGTATACTTGAGGGTTAAAATTGATTTCTAGTCCCAAATTGTGTTTTAAAAAAACAATAACTTCAACTCAAAATTTTAAATGCCAAATGAGCCATCCATGTGCCAACAAAGAAAAGATAAGAATAATTATTCCTCTTACCCCTATGTTCTTATGTTAGCTAACCTTTCTTGTGATAAATTACCCTAAGTGAAGTGTAGTTTCTTTACAAAGTGAAGGAAATTAAAATCTGAAGGCTAGGGGGCCTCAAACCATTCATAAAAACCCTTACAATTTGAGAAAAATGAACTTATGCACAGGCTATTTTTCTGACAGGTGCACAGAGGGAACATAATGTGCAGAGTAATGAAGTATGATACGCACATAGTGTGCAGAGTGCATGTCTATGTGCCTTGAAAGCCGTGCACTTCCTGTCACGCGTCGGGCAAGAAATTTCCAAGTGAAATTCTCTTGTATTAGCTCTAAATTTTGACTTTGGAAGGTTGGACTAGACCGTTTTTGGTACATGCATATCAAAAAAATAAAAAATAAGTGCTCTCAAGACTTAAATAGGGATGAATTTGATATTGATCCCCAGTATGGTCACCAATCTATTGTGTTGGTTTTGTCACATGGGTGAGCAAAAACACAACACTTGCATGCTTTTTTAAGTCAGTTAAACAAGACAGTAGTTTGTGAGATGATTAGATAACCAAATACACATGAAACAAATAAATAAAACTAAAAACAACTAAGAAATAAAAGTTAGAGAAGCTTGAAAGAACTAGAACCATGAAAACCAAAAAATGACCAATATATAGCTACCAATGGATTATTATATTGATAGGCTAAACACCGTAGAGAAAGGTAGGGACTTATGAGTCCCCTCTTCATCCTTGGGAGGGCTCTTGAGTTCCTTAATAGAGAGATCTTCTCTTCATGCAATGGAAAGTGACAATGGTGAAGAAATACAATGCAAATTCCCTCAAGAGGTGGGTGGAATGGCCCTTTGTATAGTGCTTGAATGATTCAAAGAGAAAAGAGGATTCTCAAAGAAGAATTCTTGCAGCATAAAAATACCTTGAAGTTCTTATTTTTCTAGCACACCCATGGCACATATTTATAATGTCCATTCATGGCAATATATAATTGGTTCATAGTGTGAACAAGGGGCCTTTTAGGGCACTTCCTAGCCCTTGACCAACCTGCAAGATAGATTTCGCTCAGATATAAATGTCAAATCATGTTGGGGGTCAGACTAGAAGTGGTTGAGAGGTCGACAAGATTCATAAATGTGTTGTTCATGAGAAGTGTGTGGATTTTCTTGTAGACAGTCATGCATTTTGCACACAGTGCACGATGAGGGCTGTGTTAGCTTCCACATTCTATGCATTGTATGTGCGCTTCCTTTGGTGAATTTGCACACTTTGATTTTTGAACCAATTATATAATTATTTGCCTTTTGGATGGATTTTGGTGCTATAGGTGGACTAATTGTTGTTGGAATTGATGCCTTTCTTCAACCATTGTGTGCAATGTTGAGGACGATTTTTCAATGATAACAATATTGTTTTAATATTGTATGTAGAGCACATTTTTGTTGACCCTATTTAGTGTTTTCTTTTATATTTGTAGGTCTACATGTTTGCATATGGACCTCATCTGTATAGGTCTACATCTGATTTTGGAGTAAATTATAATTATAACTTATGTAAAACCTCATTGCATTTCAAAGTGTGGTTGATGAAAACAATCAACAAACCGATATCAAACTCTATGAACTATGTGAGAGAAGATATATACTCCCTCTAACTATAATTTTGTGTTTTCCAGCATTACAAGTACAAATGGAAGCATATTCTTGCTCCTCTTTTTGTTTCATTTGCATAGGACGGTGCATTATCATTCATTCAGGAATTATCACAAGAATATGGTGAAAAATTCATGGAGATGCATAACATCTATAAACTTCATGGAGATGCATAACAAGATGAACCTCATTTTTTCCTTCCATATTCAAAACATGGATCAAAATCCTTAAGAAAATGAAAGGCTCCGAGACCACCGTCATAGCTGTAGAATTCCTGCAGAAACCCCGATAGATCTAGAATTCTAGTTAAATTGAACACATGCAATTTGTTGATATTCAAGAGATGAGAGAAAGTGTTTGCTCCATAAATCAGAGAATTATATTAATCAAAAATGAATATACATGAGAAACCATCCTAAAAAAGAAGAGAGGAGGTGAATATATAGAATTTCCAACATAGAAATTCTAGTCAAAAAAAGCTAGAAATAGCTAAAATAGGTGTCATAAGCTAAGGGAGACCACATAGTTCGACCTAGACCACTAAAGATACATGTCACACACTCATTAATGTCCACAAGAGTCAAGTGATGTGCATTAGCTCACTTAAGCTCACTTAACTGACAAGAGAAGCAGTTCCAACTCACTTAACTGACCCAAAATAGTAGTTACTAATAATAGTAACGACAAAAACCATTAATTAAGGAATAAATCGCTCACTCAAAGAGGAGGTGCGAATTCCCCAATAATAGATGTTTTTTTCATGGGGGAGTTGGAATAAATCATGAATAAATCAAGAAAATCAAGAATAAATCGAGAAAATCAAGAACCGAGAGTTGAGTCTTGATATAAAATTAGCAGTTTTCCCTAAAATCCAGGGATGAGGCGGCATTCTTCTCTATGTGGCCAAATTAGGTGAAATAAAGTGTAAATGAATGTATTAACCAAGATCTAGGAGTCTAAGCTAGATATAAACTAATGTAAGTTAGGGTTATGCTCCAACAATCGCTAAGAAAAAATGCTACACCCTTTAAATATCAAGGCGTGATTGAAATCGTCTACTTTATAAGGAAAAAAATCTAACTACTACAAAAGTTGACAACAAAGGTGTTCTAAAATTAAAGGCACCCACTAATGTGTGTAGATTATTGGTTGTAGCATGAAAATGTACATTTTTTTTTACTTTAGATTAATGAGATAAAGGTTTCTTCAAATAGTCATGTAATCAATTATAGATGAGGACAATATTCATAAAACCATCAGGCTATGGTTTTTATTTTGTTGAAATGTTTTGTATTTTAATCATTTGATGGAGAAAGATATAAAAATTGCATGGATCCTTGTAATTGATACCATACATTTTTTTTTTTTCTTTTTCTGGAGAGCCCCACAGGCTGTAAATATGGGAGTCCCGTGGAATGTAATCACATAAGGAAAACAATAAGTTTAATTGAAAATTTATATGTTGTTTCTCTTTGGAAATGCATATGGATTTGAAGGTTTTATCTTTAAATTGATATTAACAGCTGGGTTTAAATTACATTAGCACCACAGAGAGGGAGAAAGTGAGAGGGAGGGATGGGGGGGAGA
>SNQJ01S0006441.1:62834-77281 GCA_010110895.2 Picea sitchensis
TCTCAACATACTTTTGTTGAGAAGATACTTTTGAGGTTTGGTATGAATGATGTGAAACCAATTTCAGTCCCTTTGGCTTCCCATTTTAATCTTTCTTCAAGTTTATGTCCCAGTAAAAAATAAGAAAAGGAATATATGTCTTGAATACCATATGCTAATGCAGTAGGAAGTCTAATGTATGTGATGGTTAGTACAAGGCCAAACGTTTCACATGCAGTTGGGGTTGTCAGCAGGTATATGGAAAATCTAGGTAAAGAGCGTTGGGTAGCAATGAAATGGGTGCTTCGGTATCTAAGGGGAACAAGTGATTATTGTATCACTTATAACAGTGGTTGTGAATTAGTCTGTGGATATGTTGATTCTAATTTTGTAGGTGATTTGGACAAGAGAAGGTCTACTTTAGGGTATGTCTTTACTCTTGCAGGTGGAGCTATTAGTTGGATGTCAAATCTACAGAACATTTTTTCTTTATCCACTACAGAAGCAGAATACGTAGTTGCTTAACATGCTTGCAAAGAGGCAGTTTGGTTGAAAGGTTTTTTTGGTGAGTTTGGAAGGATGCAGAATAAAGTAAAGTTACTTTGTGATAGTAAAAGTGTTATTCACTTGGCTAAGAATCCTTCCTACCACAATAAAACAAAACATATACCTATCGAGTACCATTTTGTAAGACAGGTCATCGATGAACGTGGAGTCTCTCTTGAGAAAGTGCATACAAAAGAAAATTGCGCATACATGTTCACAAAACCAGTACTTTTAGAGAAGCTAGGATGGTGCTTGGCTTCTCTTGGCTTGCAAAAAAGGTGATGAACAAAAGGAAGGAGAAAGGTATCATGTTTATTGTTTTCAAGGTGGATATCGTTGAATTTGGTGACAACAAATTCCTCCAAGGATATATTTTTTATCCTATTATTCAACGTTGGTTGTAAATAATAAGACCGAGTTAGAATATGGATGATTGCATTTAATAATCAGTTTCCTGTGTAAATGTATATAAATTTATGTAAGCCCATAGAGGCAAATGAGAATGAGGGGAGGATGTGAGAGAGGATATGAGGGAGCTTGCAAGTCTGATGTAATCTCCATGATCTAAATAATAAGACAACCGATACTTCTTCTTGGTGGACGTAGCCCAACGTTTGGGTGAACCACGTGAAATATTTGTGTTTCTTATCTGTTTGATTGTTGATTATCATATGTGAATTGTGTTTTCCACATTTGCAATTCTAACAAAATGCAGTGACGAGAAAGGAAGAGAAGCCCTCTTGCAAGAATGGCAAGAAAGTGGGGCATGATGAGGACCGTCGTTGGTAGTTGGATCCCAAGAAGAGTCCAAAGTGGTTCAAGGAAAATAAAGGGAGGCAAACAATTGCAGCAACAACACGACCGAAAGACTTGGGATCAGATTCAGGTGACGAATCTAAGGTCTCATTGGTTGGTATGATAGGTAAAATTGGTGAAGGAATTGATTATAGAAGTAATTTGTTTTACATCAGGGTCATCATGCGACACACTAAGGTTGATACATTAATCGACAGTGGATCTCAATCTAACATAATTTCAGAAGAATTGGTTAAGCAATTGGGGTTAAAAACACAAGTACATCATAAGCCTTACACACTTAAATGGATAAGCAACCATCATCAAATGCACATAACAAATCAATGCACAATCAAATTCTCTATTTCATCTAAGTATGTGAACAAGGTAACATGTGATGTAGCACCATTAAGTGAATGTGTAATGGTCTTAGGTATTCCATACTTATATGATTGTAAGGAAATCTTCTATAGGACAAAGAATCAATATCAATTAACCAAAACAGGTCAAGATTATGTGGTTCATGCTCATCATGTAAAGGAAAATACAACTCTTCAAACAATGGAACAATTAAAGAAGGCAGTTCAAGCAAGAAACAAACCAACAATTGTTTCAAATGAAGTAATCTATATTAAGCAAGAACATGAAATGATTGTTGAATGGAAAATCAATCACAGTTTGCTTCAAGATAAGCTCATGTCGTGCAAATATTACAAGTATATCAGCTCATTTGTAGTCATGTTTTTGATACTATAATTAGTAATGTTATCTACATGGATGATATTGGCTTCAGTAAAATGTGACAAGGTTAAAATGGCTAACAATATGGTGTCATTTGTCATGATTGTGTTACAGTTGATCTTGATGAGACATGTGCACATGCCAGAGTCAGGTGGCCTATCCTGATCTTGTTGACTGGTCAGTAACCTTTTGGGGACAAAAAGGTCCTTAGTGGGGAGGTATGATCCAGAATCGGATCCAGAAGGTGCCCCGAGTCTAGAAAAGGCTCAAAAATGAAAGTTCTTGTAATCATATGAAACCAATTCCATTGCGACCGACTCGTCACACTGATTCCGGACATATATTTACTTTCTCAAATGGATGATGTATGTGAGAGTTATTGCACTCTGACCATTTTCCCAAACAGGTAAAAAGTCAACAGGTCAACAGGTAAAAAATGTCAATGATGACGTCATCATGTTGATGTAGCATTGAGACACATGGCAACATAACAACAGGTTGACTGGGAAGATGATAGATCCATTTAGATGTTGACAAGTGGCACTTTTTGGGCAAATGAAGAGGTGCCACATGGCCCAAACATGGGCTACCATGTGGCACCCTATCAGTTGATGGTTGGTCAAAAGTTTTGGAGATCATGGGATTCGAACCCATGACCTATTGGTAGAGAAATTCCTTAGGAAAGGTCCATTAACCAACGTGCCACCATTAGAATTTCTGTTTTAAAACCCATTTTATATTTTATAAAGTGTATTATATGTATTGGGTGAAATGGGGGGTTGGGGATAAGCCCCAGCCCACGGTTTCACCATACCAATTGACCACAGTATAAAGGGGCACGGGCCTATGCATAACCACCAACCGGCGGGTTTAATAAAACCATGTTTTCTTTGCATATATTATACACCCGACGACCAGTGCAACACATATTCTTGGCATGGATTCTTAGCAATTTGAGTTGTGGATGGATAGCACCTACCCGCCATAGATTCAAGGGTGGTGACCTCAGTTTTGGGTGCATATCCAGGATCGGTCCTATTGTTAGCACTATATGACCAAAGAATTGTGGGGTATGGGCCAATGCGTAGCCCTTAGGGGTTGTTGCTTGGCCATATAGTTTCCATGTGACCATATTTAGGGGGGAACCCATATTGGGGGGCTTAGCCCAATATTTTTGGCAAAAGTGGGTTTTTACTATATATTATATGGATTTTTAATTGATTATATTCTTGTTATTGAATATTTTTGGCCAATATTGGGGGATATTGGGCCCTTTTTTAGGCTAGATCTTGGGAGGAAGTTGGGATATGGTTACCAACTTCAGATCTATATAAACCAGGCCTTCTTGATGCCATGGAAGGGGATTCATAGCAGAGTTATGATGAAGAAAAGCCAAGGCAAATCCATTTTTACGCAGGGAAGCTGTTGAGGAGCGCACCTTTGCGGGCCATTTTTGGGAGCTCCGGTCATCCAATTTGAGTGTCGTTTCTTCTACTGGGTTCCTAATATCTAGGAGAACAAGACCAAATCATTTTTTTAACCTTTTTTCATTGATGTGATGTACTTATTTAGATTTGAATAGAAATAAGAAAGCCTCACCCACTGAGACAAAGGCCCGAAGACGTAGGTGAGATTGTTGAACTCTGTTATCACATTGGTGTTATGGTTTGTTGTTGTTTAGTGCTTCATTTCAGTTTTGTACATGTTTATATGGATGTGACAACTTCTCATATCGTCTTCCTCATTCTTTAAACTTCCTTAATTGGTTAATGAACACATGCATAATAACTCAACCATAGTCATTTAAAAGATCTTTTCGGATCACCCTCATTCAACCTCTTAAAATTTTAAGCCAAAGGAAAATTATACCCCAAAATTCCATTCCCCAAAACTCCAATATATTTGTTGATAGGAATTGACAGAGGCAGAAGAAAATGAGATGCAACTTTTCAGACAATTGGATCCTAAATATGATCCTATAATACTTCTTCCAAATGATCTTACTCCTTTGATATTGGAATCATTTCCTCGGTACATATCTTGGAAGAAAACTCTAAAGGGGTTTGAAAACTATTTCCTAATGCCCTCTGTTCATCCTCTAAAAGACCAACTAACCTTTTCATACAAAATCCAAGCTTTGCTCCTTCTAGTTTACTTTCTCATCTTATGGTCTAACATTTATAGCTTCCATTTTTCCTCTCTAAACTTTCCTGATAAATGATTTTTCACAATCTCTAGAAATATGGCCTTTTACAGGGCACCACACATAGAGGCAGGGTATATTACAATATTCCAAATCATTGTGTGTGAATTCTACCACCCACCTCTACAACCACACTCTCAACTAACCCTTCCTTTGTATCAGTTTCTCCTAGAACATTTTCCATCATTCTAAAAACAATGGTTTTGAAGGAGGGATCTACCATGATAAACTTACCCAAAGCATTTCCCATATTTCCCAGAATATTTTATATCTGAAACTCCAATGGTAGGCCTGGAACTTTCACCCATATTGGAATTTGGGTACAAACTTTGGCTCTTAGATAAAATAAAGCATGCCAACGTTTCAAGGCCAAAAAGGATGTACCCCAAAACCAACTCCAAAATTCCAATGGTAGGCCTGGAACTTTAACCCATATTGGAATTTGGGTACAAACTTTGGCCCTTGGATCAAAGAAAGCATGCCAACTTTTCAAGGCCAAAAAGGATGTACCCCAAAACCAACTTTGGGATAAAAAAAATCTTGCATCCTACTCAATTCGAAATAATAAGCCAATCCATCCATGAGCCATGATATTAAATTTAGGATCGTAACCTATGCTTGGTTTCCAAAATTTTTGCAACCGTGAGTTTAGATAGTCTTCTACCATTTGTCTTCCAATGAATTTGTGTATCAATAATTCCCTAGATATTCCAGAACTTGGCTAACTCCTAGGTCCTCTCACACTACCATGCTTACCTTTGCCTCTTTCTTTCAAACAATTTCCCTTCACCTTTTAGGGCTTCTTCCTTCCTTTGACTCTTTTAAATTTACCTCCTAGACCTCCACCCAAATTGGATCCTATAAAATGTACACCCTTCGCTTGGTTTATTACAAGCTAGTCCCATTCCTTCAACTCCTCCACTTGACAGTTAAAAAAATTTCCCTTTCCACCATGCAATTATTTTTCTCTACCCTTTGAATCAACCCCCTGAGCTATATAATGATTAGAGTGTCAAAGACCCATATTGCTCGAGCATAAAGATGAAATCTAATCTTATGTATTTGGTTCCATGGAATCAACCTAGTTTGACAAACCCTGAGCAAAACCACCATGAGATTAATTAGATTCTTCAAAGCATCTGACACTAGGTCCATCATTAGTGTTCATAGAATAAAGCTAATCATCCACTAGAATATTTTTTCTACTACAGATGTTATTAAATTTGACAATATTTCACATGAACTATATGTGAGATACAACATCCTCTTTTACTTCCAAAGGTCCTCACCATGTCTTCCACCCTTACTTTTCAAAGTGTTAAAGACTAGAGGTTTTGTCCCATCACAAGACGATATGTCCATCTTTCCATGGGATCTTCAAAATAGTCAACTAGCTTGATGTCTTCATCCATGCTACTCTCATTGACATCATGGCCTAATATGTAAAGGGCTGAGAATATATATATATATATATATATATATATATATATATATATATATATATATATATATATATATGAACTAGATTATTTGGAGATGTGTTTCAAAAATGGGTGAAATCATGAAGATGGGTGTCTATTTTGCTTGTTTTATGAGAAAAAAAAACTATATTTTCACAAGTTCTTCAACTTCCGGCATACAAAAACATTTTTTTATTTAGAATTTCACTTTACAGTTAAAAAAAATCTTGTAAATAATTTTGTTATCTTTCCAATGACTATTTTTCATTTTTTTTTTATTAATTTTTTATATGTCAATTTGACAATTGTTTAACAGTATGTTCCTTAAACACGGAAGGAATGATAATGAGTTATTTTTTCCCCCAACAATGTATCTATTATTAAACTTTTATTTTTAACAAACGAAATATATTGCAACAATCTACAGAGACTCTATTTTATTATGACTATAATTTTGAATCTAACGGATGAATATTATAATTTCTAGAATTTTTGAAGTTGACCAAGCTGAAAATGTTGCAGATTTTAAACACATGTTTTCCCCCACCTTGTATCTATCTTATATTTTACTTAAAAGTAAAATATAAAAATACACTTTTGAAAAGAACAGTTGAAGGATTATGAATATAATTTTTTCTAAATTTTTCACTATGTATTTTTAGAGATATATATATATTTCATTTCACTTAATCATAATGTCTGCTGAAAATATTATGCAGCGATTTTTTTTAAAAATTAAATAAAATTAGATAAAAATAATGAAAATGAAAAAAAAATTATAGGAATTGAAAGTAGATTCAATTTTGCAAATGCTGGTGTCATTTTTGAAACCAAAATCTAAGTATTTGCAGGAGTCTGTAACCTCCAAAGTTCAAGTAATCTTGGGGAAATTCTTTGGTTTCTGGATATAGTCCCAATTTCTAGTTTTCGGCTGAAAGAAGCTTTCGGCCGAAAAACTAAAATCTAATGGAATCCATCAAAATTAAACGGTTTCCAAGGTTTTCGACCGAAAAAACCTTGTTTTGGCCGAAAGATGGTTGAGTGAATTCCATCGGCCAGAAAAAATGAAAAGACATGTCGTATCGTTTCATTTCATGCCAAATCGTATAAATATGCTTTCGTCCGAACACATTTAACACAATTCATAGCTTGTTTCATGGTTTTATAGAGCACCTAAACAAAGTTTCAAATCATCTTTTTCGTTTTTGTTGAATAAGGTAATTGATGTTTGTTCAAGTTTTTATTGGAATAACAATTTATATGTTGAAAGATAAATGTTGAGCATTTTTTCAAGGTGAAGTATTTGTTGAACATATCTTTTACAGATAACTATACTCATGGGAAACAAAAGTTTGTGCAAGATAAAATTTGATCGCACTCGATATGAAACTCACCATAACGATCAAAGGAAAGAGCATTATTGGAGAAATAAATGAGAACATGCAAATATTGAAGAAAGAAACGATGATAATGTAAATAGAGATTTTCAACAAGAAGAAGTCCAACCAGATATGCATGCACATATTGTCTATATTAAAAGTATATAATTCAAATTTAAAATATTGTTTAATATAATTGATTGTAATTACGATTTGATCTTTTCCAAAAAACATAAATAGATTTGTCTCATAATGTCGATGAAGATGTTGAAACCAAAATTGAAGCAGAAGACGTTGAAACTGAAATTGAATTAGAAGACTAATCACCTATAGGTATGCACATAAATTTAGATAATACAAGATGAACACGTGTATATAGTTTAGTGAATTTATGTTTGGGTTTTGTTTTTTAATATAAACTTTAAATTGAAATATGCAGGAGAATCTATCAACATTGATGATGAAATATTAGAAAATGTTGATACTGACAAATTTGGGAAGAAAGAAGATAAGCATTATATAAGATATCGAACTAAGAATATGTATATAATACTTTTTTCAAAGATGAATCAGTAACACTACAAGCTCAACTTTTACTTTGTCTAATAAAGTCAAGAAAGTTAAAAGAAGCTACATCATTATTGGGTATTCAAAAGTCAACAAAAGATACAAAGGTGAAATAGAATGTCTTTGACAATATAAGTAGTGTATTAAAATCTTTTGGAAAATCTTGAAAAAAAGATGTCAATGTTGCACATAGAGCGATACAAACAACAATTGTTTCATATAGCAATATAAAAAATCGTTTGACATGACACATGGAAAAAACGATGGGAACGTCAAGAAAAACATTGTAAAAACATAGAAAATTTTGATTGCAAATAGATGCAAATGATGAACTGACTTGTTGGGCAGTGATTTCTAAACAACCTTACAAAGATAGACTTGAAAAAACTGTTAAAGAATTGGCCCGTAATTTTTGGTTGACAGAATCGCGTGTTTCACCACATACAAGGGATGTGTTGCGACGAAGAATAGCACAAAAACAATATGAAGAAGATCCAAAGCATATATTTTCAATGAAACAAATAGAATTGTTCAATAAGTTCAAAGAAGAGCACAAAGAAGTTAAAATTTTCATCAATACATTTGTGCAACGAAAACCATGGTTTGTTAGACCCATCACTGTTCGTGACACTTGTTGTTGTCATTATCATGTGGAATTTGAGTTGTATTAAGTCACTTTTCTTTATTTTGGTAAAACTTTATGGCCAAGTTCATTTCCTCCTTCTACATTGTGTTCTTTTATATTTGAAATTCTATGTGAAAGAGAAGGTGATCAATTATTTTACAAAAAAAAATGTGTTGGTGGAAAGAAATTTGATCGTTGTGGAAATATAAGTTTGTTTCACTCAAAGTATCCTATTGATATGAATGATCTGTCATTTTCTAATGTAACAATCAATTGGAAGAGATATGAATATATCAAAAGCACAACTCCACATTCTTCAAATGTTATTTCCAAAAGGATTGATTTGAAAGTAGGTAAAATCTGTGTGATAGATTTTTTGAAGAAGTTTGAGGAAGAAATTTATAAATACACCAAGAATTCACATAGATCTCGATGGAAATACCTACAATTCAAACAATCCCGTGAAGTGTTTCCACCAGGGACAATTTTGTCTGTAGTTGATTTTGCAGAGAATTACACATTCGCTACACAAAAAGAAATACAGAGTGAATATTATCATTCTGATCAAGTCACGATATTTGTCCACGTTCTATATAGACATGTTCAATGGAGTCTTGATAACATAGAAAGCACCAACGAAAATCGACATGTTATTAAAGAATATCACTTTTATATAAGTGATGATCGAAGACACGACACACATTATGTACAACATTGTTTTGATAAATTTTATGATTCATTGAAAGAACACGGAATAAGATTCGATCGAAATTGGATATGGTCAGATGGGTGTGTGGGTTAGTTCAAATATTCACAATCATTCTATTGGTTATGCCATCTTCATAAAAAGTCAAATATTACACATTGTTGGAATTGTTTTTAGACTGGTCATGGAAAAGGAGAGCACAACGGTGCAGGGGCATGTGTAAAACGAGCACTTCGAAGGTATCAGATGAACCCTCATGTCGATCGATTTGAATCCGTTGATCAAGTTGTTGAATGGTGAAAAATGGCACTAAGCCATGAAAATAATCCGCCAAGGGATGTGTGCAGGTGTGTCTATATATACATGTTACACATGTACACATGATATTTTTATTTGAACATGTTCAAATTTATATTCAATCTTTAATCATTTTCTTGAGAGATTTCAAGTTAACAAGTTCTTATCTTATGCAGGTTTTTTTGGTACGTTGGAATCCAATATGTAAATAGATCAATCCCATATGAAGCCGGTACAATACATGAGACCCGAAAAATACATTCAGTTAAAAAAAAAACGTTATCAAAATGTGTTTGCATTTGATATAAGAAATGAGTCTTGTTTTTGTTCAGTTTGCATAGAGGACACAAAATCCATAGATATTTGCTAAGACAAAAATGCAGAATATGTTAAAGCTTGGAGACATATTGAACTTAATATAAAATTGAAAATGCCACTTGCAAGCTTAGAGGAGATGGAATCAAATGAAACTATAGTGTTAGCTGATGGCGATAGAGTTTTTTATCTTGTTAGAGAAGGTAATTTTTATGTTTAAATTTTTTCAAATAATTTGTAGATGTACTTGTGTGATAATCTAGCACGAACTATTTGTTGTCCAATATATCCAATTATTTGCAGGAGATGTCTTTGCCATGGTTGCACCTATAGACAACAGTGAAAACGTGAAATATTATTTGATGTGATGCACAAAACAAAAGATGAGGTTATTAGAAGATTTAGATGACAATGGTTTTATATATGAAAGAGGATCCATTGTATTGAAAACATATTTTTTTCAAGAAACCCATCAAACCTATACTCATGTTCACTTTCAAGACTACTAGTCAAATGTCACAAGTTGTCAATATAATCATTTGGTATGTGCAGCGCGCATAAAGTTAATAGAAGTTCAATAAATAAAAAAGTTGAAAATGGAAAATGTCCAAAGTCGATCATGAACGAATAATTGAAAATGGAATACCATTACGATTTCTTTAAAAAAGTGACATGTACATTCCATAATTTTTTTATTTTGCATCGAAAGTACATGTATTTATGAATATCTAGGATTCTAGAATCATTTCCAGTTTAGTTTATTTTCATGTTCCATTCAATTAAGAAAAGTTGTATTTTTTATGAATTATAAATTTTACCAAACCTTATTTACAATTTCAGGGAATAACTTATAGATTGTATCTAGAGAACCTAAATTGACCTATACTTTGAATGATTATACTATAATCCTACAAATTATCCAAATCGTATACACAAATTCTTTGATGCATGTAACCAATTTACTACATATAGGATAAATGCGTTCATTATTTGCAATTTGATTGTTCAGTGTTTTTTCATATGAAGAGGATAACTTCATATCAAAACTAGGACCCATTTCCATGTCATTATAAGGGACTATTGATGGCTTAGAAAAAATTTAAATTTTGATAAATTTTAATATCAATATAAATTTTAATGAAGATCGCTTACTTATATTAAATTCGATGACTTGTTTTGACTATTTTCATTGTTGGACTTAAATTAAATTTGATGACTTGTTTTTACTATTTTCATTGTTGGATTGTCATTTCATTGTAAAATTTCATAAGAAACAATAAATTTTGATGACTTGTTTTGACTATTTTCAACCATATTTCCAAATTAAACAAAATTTAAATTATAAGTGAGAAACTATAATTTTTATTTCACATTTTCTTGAATATTTCATTGTGAAATTTCATAAGAAACTACAAAATTTGACGAACTATAAAATTTAATTTTTATTTCACATTTTCTTGAATATTTCATTGTGAAATTTCATAAGAAACTATAAAATTTGATGACTTGTTTTGAAATCAAGAAAATAGTATATTGAAATTATTTCATCCAATATTTTATATAAATAAACATAGTGCAAGTAAAATCAAGACAAGACAAAATATTTACATTACTAAGATGGTGAATAGTGATAAAGTATTCATGTTTAGTGATGATAAAGGTGAAAGAATGTAATGAAATATAATGATAAAAATAATAATAATATATATATTACATGAGTGATCTCAATATCTCTTATATCTCTTCTTGTGATTTTCTTAGCTATTCTTATCATCTTTGTAGTTTTCTCATAGTTGTCCATATGAGAAAACCTTTCATTAAAATGTTGATGTAAATGTGAGACCATGTCTCTCTTACTTTGTAATATTTATGATGGCTTTCTTCATTCTTCCATTTGTTCAAATGATTCTTTCTTTCTATGTCTTCTAACCCATTGTCACACTAATTTTCTTACTTCTTTCGTACACATGATTATGTTGAATTTTGATAACCTATAACATAAAAGGAAGCATTTAAATTAATACATAGTAGGAAAGTATTTAAGAGTTTAATTTAATACATAGTAGGAAGCATATGCTTAATTTAATACATTGTAAGAAGGAGAATATACAAAACATTAGTTCAAAACTAACAACTTTGCCACTTTTTTTTCCATCAACTTAGTGCAGACAACTTTGAGCATTGGTCATACCACCACAATATATCAAGCCAAGTCTTGAACCAAACCAAAACAAAGTTATTCTTACATTAGTATTGATGATTAACAGATTAACAACAAAGCAATTTTATTTCAACATTGACATAGTAAAGATAGAGACTCTCATCATTTTAATTTCATAGAAATCTCTATTGATGAAATGGAAATTCCACAAGCCTACCATTCAAAGACCATTAAAACCTTTCATTGAGATGTTGATGTAAATGTGAGACCATGTCTCTCTTACTTTGTAATATTTATAGTGCCTTTCTTCATTCTTCCATTTGTTCAAGTGATTCTTTCTTTCTATGTCTTCTAACACATTGTTACACTAATTTTCTTAGTTATTCCATACACATGATTATGTTGAATTTTTATAACCTATAACATAAAAGGAAGCATTTAAATTAATACATAGTATGAAAATATTTAAGAGTTTGATGCTTAATCTAATGCATTGTAAGAAGGAGAATATACAAAACATTAGTTCAAAACTAACAACTTTGCCACTTTTTTTCCATCAACTTAGTGAAGACAACTTTGAGCATTGGTCATACCACCACAATCTATCAAGCCAACTCTTGAACCAAACCAAAACAAATATATTCTTACATTAGTATTGGTGATTAACAGATTAACAACAAAGCAATTTTATTTCAACATTGGCATAGTAAAGATAGAGACTCTCATCATTTTAATTTCATAGAGATCTATATTGATGAAATGAAAATGCTACAAGTCTACCATTCAAAGACCATTAAAACCTTTCATTGAGATGTTGATGTAAATGTGAGACCATGTCTCTATTACTTTGTAATACTTATAGTGCCTTTCTTCATTCTTCCATTTGTTCAAGTGATTCTTTCTTTCTATGTCTTCTAACCCATTGTTACACTAATTTTTTTAGTTATTTCATACACATGATTACGTTGAATTTTGATAACCTATAACATAAAAGGAAACATTTAAATTAATACATAGTAGGGAAGTATTTAAGAGTTTGATGCTTAATCTAATGCATTGTAAGAAGGAGAATATACAAAACATTAGTTCAAAACTAACAACTTTGCCACTTTTTTTCCGTCAACTTAGTGCAGACACTTTTGAGCATTGGTCACACCACCACAATATATCAAGCCAAGTCTTGAACCAAACCAAAACAAAGCTATTCTTATATTAGTATTGGTGATTAACATATTAACAACAAAGCAATTTTATTTCAACATTGACATAGTAAAGATAGAGACTCTCATCATTTTAATTTCATAGAGATATTTATTGGTGAAATGGAAACACCACAAGCCTATCATTCAAATACCATTAAAACTTTTAATTGAGATGTTGATGTAAATGTGAGACCATGTCTCTCTTACTTTGTAATATTTATAGTGGCTTTCTTCATTCTTCCATTTGTTCAAGTCATTCTTTCTTTCTATGTCTTCTAACGCATTGTTACACTAATTTTCTTAGTTCATTCATACACATGATTATATTGAATTTTGATAACCCATAACATAAAATGAAGCATTTAAATTAATACATAGTATGAAATTATTTAAGAGTTTGATGCTTAATTTAATGCATTGTAAGAAGGAGAATATACAAAACATTAGTTCAAAACTAACAACTTTGCCATTTTTTTTTCCATCAACTTAGTGCAGACAACTTTGAGAATTGATCAAACCACCACAATATATCAATCCAAGTCTTGAACCAAACCAAAAAAAATTTATTCTTACATTAATATTGGTGATTAACAGATTACAACAAAGCAATTTTATTTCAAAATTGACATCATTTTAATTTTATTTTATTTCAAAGTAAAGATAGAGATTCTCATCATTTTAATTTCATAGAGATCTCTATTCATGAAATGGAAATGTCGCAAGCTTACCATTCAAAGATCATTAAAACCTTTCATTGAGATGTTGATGTAAATGTGAGACCATGTCTCTCTTACTTTGTAATATTTAGTGGCTTTCTTCATTCTTCCATTTGCTCAAGTGATTCTTTCTTACCCATTGTTGCACTAACCCATTGTCTTGTAACCCATTGTTACACTAATTTTCTTAGTTCTTTCGTACACATGATTATGTTGAATTTTGATAACCTATAACATAAAAGGAAAAATTAAATTAATACATAGTAGGGAAGTATTTAAGAGTTTGATGCTTAATTTAATGCATTGTAAGAAGGAGAATAAACAAAACATTAGTTCAAAACTAACAACTTTGCCACTTTTTTCCATCAACTTAGTGCAGACACCTTTGAGCATTGGTCAGACCACCACAATCTATCAAGCCAAGTCTTGAACCAAACCAAAACAAAACTATTCTTACATTAGTATTGGTGATTAACAAATTAACAACAAAGCAATTTTATTTCAACATTGACATAGTAAAGATGGAGACTCTCATCATTTTAATTTCATAGAGATCTCTATTGGTGAAATGGAAACACCACAAACCTACCATTTATGGAACATAAATTGTGGTGCAATGAAGAAATGGAGAAAACACAAAATTAATGTCCTATAAAGACAAAAGTTAGAATATGAAAACCATATTTATGTTATAGCTAGCTTAAAGAAGAAAATCAATATTACTAAAATAAGAACAAAGTCTTATAAGCTTCATA
>SNQJ01S0006441.1:110519-128300 GCA_010110895.2 Picea sitchensis
TCACTCCTATCAGTACATATTCTCCCTTTATCTTCTATCATTTGTTTACTTAGGGTTCATATGTGTGTGTGTGTGTGTGTGTGTGGTTAAGCTTTTGTACTAAAAATATGTTATAGTTGTACTGGTCAATGTAAGAATACAAAAAATGGTTTTTCCCACAGTCTATGATTCATACTTTGTTAAAAATATTGATGCTTGTCTACCAAAAATGCAATTATATCCTTTCATGAGGATTGTGAACTTTTACTAGTATAAATCTTACTTTAAAAAACACGTCAAAACCCTTACCTTATCATTGTCCTTTCGCCAGATCCATTAGCCCATACAACTTGAGAAGAGTTGTCCACAAGATGCATTTCCATCACCAAGACCTGCATGAATCATAAAATACAAATTCTTTATATGAGTAAATAATATATAAGAAAATAAACATGCATTTAGTTATGTAAAATACTCTAGAAAAAACTTAAGTGCTCGCATACCTTAATGAGCTCTTCTTTTTTTCAAGAATAGGCTATTATCTACTGAACAGGGCCAATAACGTGAAGTTGCAAACTCGTATGGCCCCTCCCCCCCCCCTCACATCGCTCTCAATTCCCCATACCCAACAAATGATTTTGTTTATATAGAAAACATATAGACGTTCATGCATAACTAGGATAGTCATCAAAACATAAGAACATATAAACATTGAATCATATGAACATATAAACATCGATAAACATCCAAATACAAGTCATGAATTTATACATCTAATTTTTCTTTGATTTATGTTTTTTTACATTCATAAAATTGACAATTGGGGACCGAGGTATCATAATCATCCAAGGACATTGTTTTTTATGTGCCCTGTCCTTCTATTGTTTGTGTTTCCATGCGCTCATGTACCATACTTTTGGTACGTCGCTGATAAGGGTGTCGAGGCATTTGTGCAGGGTCATGAACTGCAACAATGAAAATGATCATATCGATATGTTGAAATATAATTGAAATAACTAATTCATTATTTGTATTAACATTACACTATTGCTCTTTACCTATCTGTGTAGTTGTGACAATTGGTGTGTTAATTTCTTGTCCACTTGGTTCCTCTTGTTGTTCACCCTCCTGAGCTACATGCTCTTCAATTTTGAGAAGATAATATATAAGTCAGGAAATAAATATCTACAATCATAGAAAATATTTATAATTCTGAAGCATACATACTGGAATGGGTACTCTGCTCCCCACTATCATTGGACATTTGCACCCTTGTATGACGTGGTGTATGTTGAATACCGCTAGATTCACTATTGTGGTAGAATTGTTGCTTGAAAAAAAACATAAATACTTAGTTAAGGGTGATATAATAAAATATGAATAGACTTTACAAGCATGCTATTGCAGTTTCCTTATTCATTGTATTTGCATGCATGGATGGGGAGATAGGAGTCTGACCCAAATTTTTTCTATATTCAATCCCACTTTTAAAACCATGCTTGTAACCAAGCTTTAGGTCCTCCTCGGCAGCAGCAATGTCGAACATATTTAACTGCAATGCATAACACCATTAAAAATACCAATAACAAAAACATATATTTGTTCGCTATTGTTAAATAAATATTAACCACAGTTAATCATTTAAATCTTACGATTCGGGATTTTACTTTTCCATAGCCAACCTGGCCTATTTTATGTTGCTCGTGTTTTTCCACTCTGGCCTTGGTTGCTTTGGAGGTGTCTGGTAGCCTACATATGGAATTTTTGAAAAAAAATAGATATCAGAATTGTTACTTAAAACAGGAAAAAAAAACATAAATGATCATATTTCACTGATAATATGACATGTGTTGTACCTTGCTTGACCAAATTGTCGATGTCTTCCTTGTTTTTTAAACAATTTCTCCTTTGCATCCTCTATCAAGGCCTTCCACTCTTTCTTTGGAACCATGGGAGGGCGCTCATGCTTGAGTTCTAATTTGAATTTCTCCCTATACTAGGCCCTGGTATATTTTAAATTCTCACCGGCTAACTTTGTAACCACTTTTTTGTTGAAAGTGTTTCTGAACAAATATACCATGTGGTCTATTAAATCATCTTTCTTTTTGCTATCTTGGCCATTCCACTGTGTGCAAATGGTGGGGCCAAACAAATCCAATGATTTGTCATTTAAGTTTCTATAGAAAACACTATTTCCTGCAGAAACGTGTTATCCATTAATTTATAATAATCTCAACAAATGTGCATTTCAATTTCATGAAAAAAACGAATCAATTAATTAACAATTACCTACAATCTTCTGAATCTTGATTGGAACACATGTGTCATCCACCAGAAAGGTGACATCTAGTGATCTGGTGCTTTTAATTCATTCTACTCCATGCAGAATAGTTTCCTCTCCATCTACAGTATGTTCCTCTCTGGAGTCATGTGGAGTCCCAGGCTTCAGCGCATCATGCTCTGGCGTGTCATGTTGGTAAAAATCATTTCATTTTGCTATGTCGACATTTGTTTTGCATTGGACCATCACTGCTACCTATAGCAGTTGCAGGATCCGTAAGTTCCCAGCGCACGAGGCTTAAAAACTCCTACAAACGGAAAAATTTACTTTATCAGATCATGTAGAAAATAGAAAACAAAAAAACGGATATGAAATTGTCATCGATGATAAAAATATGTGAAGATGCCACTTACCCCAAAATTAATCATTGTATTTTGTAGCTCTACAATTCTTTCCTTGTCCTCCTGTGTCAGGGGTCTTTTTCTAAGCAAACCAAGATATTCTATGTTAGCCTTCTTCAAGGCCTTCGTTACAGTTGTCATTGGGTCAGTGCAATAAAATATTTCCTCCTCACCAATATGCTTAGTGGGAGCCTTCCCACGTTGACCATGCCACAATACATTGATGAATTAAATTAAGGAGATGAACTTTAAAATTTGTGAAATTTAGTTATTGTAGTCATAAGTTACTACTATATTTAACATTTACATGTTGAGGCACAGTGGGTGCCTTTCCACGGTCACCTTGGACAGATGTAGCGGGTGATTTTCGGACATGGTCACCCTGGACAGAAGTTGAAACAATAAATCAATCAAAAAAAGTTATGAAATTCACCTGTAACATTTAAAAAATAAAATATTGGAGTAATATCAGAAAAACAAATAATGAAATTTTAGAAATTTAGTTGTTGTAGTCATAAGTTGTTACTGTATTTAACATTTACCTGGTGAGGCATAGAGGGTGCCTTTCCACGGTCACCCTGGATAGATGTAGAGGGTGATTTTATGCCACGGTCACCCTGGACAGATGTTGACACAATAAATCAATCAACAAAAGTTATGAAATTCACCTATAACATTAAAACAATGAAATATTGCAGTAATATCAAAAAATAAAAAATAAAAAAATAAAAAAAATTCATAAATTTAGTTGTTATAGTCATAAGTTGTTACTGTATTTAACATTTACCTGTTGAGGCACAGTGGGTGCCTTTCCATGATCACCATGGAAAGATGTAGTGGGTGATTTTTCGCCACGGTCACCCTGGACAGAAGTTGACACAATAAATCAATCAACAAAAGTTATGAAATTCACCTGTAACATTAAAAAAATGAAATATTGTAGTAATACCAGAAAAAAATTAATGAAATTTCTAAAATTTAGTTGTTGTAGTCATAAGTTGTTATTGTATTTAGCATTTACCTTCTGAGGCACAGTGGGTGCCTTTCCACGATCACCCTGGAGAGATGTAGCCTGTGATATCTCATAGTCACCCTGGATAGATGTTGACACAATAAATTAATCAACAAGAGTTATGAAAGTAATTGTAACATTAAAAAAATGAAATATTGCAATAATATTAGAAAATAAATAATGAAATATGAAATATGAAATATATGCAGTAAAAAATTGAAATATTGCAGCGATAAATTGTAACAATGATTGATCAAAGGTTGAGTTGAATGGTATATAAGATATTTACCCCCATATTCGCACCCCCTCCATCTATTCGATTTAAGTTGTAATCGATCAACAACTCTTCACCTAGAACTATTTTTTTTGTTGCACATACAAATATACGATTTCCTTTGCATCCCTCAAATATGGAATTTGGTTTCTTAGTTGTAGCCACTGGTCATGTACTATTTATAAATCCCACAATGTTTCCAGTAGCTTTTGGCCTTCCATCAATATACATAGTTGCCCCTTTATTTTGATTGTTATCTACTAGTTGTATATAATTTGCGGCAACTCTGTATCTCTGCATACTTTGTGTATATTGGACCAACATCAACCAGTGATTGTATTTGTATAATGGTCTAAAATACTCAATCAATTCAGTTACAGTGCCATATCCGACCTTTATACCATCCATGGAAAATAACCCCACTCCATGTAAGGACGAAGGAGGATGCGATACATCCTCCCACTGATGAAGAAATATGTGTCCACTTCAGCTAGCTCCTTAGGTGCCCATCGTTGCACTAGATGTTTATACCTCAAGGGAAACTCAATGTCACCTATGCTCTCAGCATCATAATTACATGACCCTCCGTTGGCAATAAAAAATTGCATGCATATGTGAAATCTTGTCCTTACCTTTTCAGATCTAGTTGATCTAGAACCAGTAGATCTAGTACAACACATCTCACTTTCAACCTCTCTTAGTATATCTTGATCATCACTCGAGGAAGATAGATCCGACGGGTACCTATTTGGTGGTACCTACACTCATTAAAACAAGAAGATAAGTTATATTGTCAATATACGTTTGTGGAACAAGCACAGTTGCATATAGTTGCAATATAGTTGCATAAGTTGCATTGTTGCATAAAGTTACATATAGTTGCATATAGTTGCATACGAAATTGTCATATAGTTGCATACTAAATTGTCATATAGTTGCATATAGTTGCATAAGTTGCATATAGTTGCATAAGTTTCATATAGTTGCATATAGTTGCATAGTTTCATAAGTTGCATTGTTGCATAGTTTCATAAGTTGCATTGTTGCAATATAGTTGCATAGTTGCATAAGTTGCATATAGTTGCATAGTTGCATAAGTTGCATTGTTTCAATATAGTTGCATATAGTTGCAATATAGTTTCATAAGTTGCATATAGTTGCATAGTTGGATAAGTTGCATAATGCCATATAGTTGCATATAGTTTATATATAGTTGCATATAGTTGCATAAGTTGCATAAATTTGCATATAGTTGCATAGTTTCATATAGTTGCATATAGTTTGTAACGACCCCTTCATTACGACTACAAGCGAAGCGGAAAGTGCAAAAAACAATTTTGCACTTAACAGGATGACAACAACGATTATGGATAAACAACACATTTGACGGTGAGCACCACGCCCGTAGAACAGGCAACAAACAAATATGACTCCATGAAATGGCACAAGAGCACCTGGGAGAAACATGTGTAAAACAACAAGGAGAGACAACTACCCGCCCGACACAACATGACCATGCCTACGAGCTAAGGACAACATCCCCATCCCAACACAATGGCCTCGACGACCAGTTAATTAGAACCTCGATGGCGTGCAAACCCAATGCATGAAGGTGTCCCACCCCAAGCACAAACAACAACTAGAACAAACAAACACCCACAACGGGTAGTACAGACTTCGGCCAAGTTATCCTTCGCCTCTATCCGTTAGGGCGCACAATGATCCCCTCATCAAGAATCATGTCGTCGCCAAGTGATAGGCACGACAAAAATGGTGGCACAACAAAAAAATTGGACCCTCAATACCCGCTAAAAACAACGCGCTAGGAGATCAAGAACTATCTAAACACCTGACTACTAACCCTAGCACCCAACGACACGTTAGCAAGACGAATTGGAAATTCAAGCAACACCAAATTCCTTGCGCAGCAAATCAATCGCACACCTTAAATAAAATTATTAAGGTACCCATCTTTTTAAAAGAAAAACTTGCAATAAAGGATAATGGCAATATCGTTGATAAAGTTTAATACCAGATAATGGTTAACACCACTATTTTACAATTATTTTAAACTATAAAGATAATGGTTAACATAACGATATACAAATAATAATATCATTGAGAAAGGTTAAAATAGATATCGCACAACTATATCTAAAGGTCAACCACTAAATTTAGAAATAAAGATAATGGTCAATAAATAACCAATAAAAATTTGCAAAAGTATAAAGGTTAAAGGTATCGTTGTGTAAGTTTAAAAATGATGAAAATAAAAGTTTTCATAAACACAGGCGTTCATATGAACAACTAATAAACATGCAGATAGATAATAATAAGGAAATTAAACCGGTCTACCATCACTGATGATAAATGAATATCATTGTTCATTAAAGATAACGATCAAACGTTGTCCACCAATCATTTTTGTTCTGAAATGTCCTCTCATTCTATGATTATAAAATTTGCTAATCAATGCATACAAGTCGTTGTCAAAAATATTACAGCCACTTAAATTAAAGCTACCCAATCATTGTGCATAGAGAACTATGAGTTTTTTGTGCATCAAGGAGAAAACGTGGGCATAAAAGGATCATTGAACCTTCATAAAATCGCCAGGAGATTTAGTCATCAAATACGACCTCAAGCGGTTTAGTTGTTGTCCCTTATTATAAAAAAAAAAATTGCATCCAAGGTAACTGAACTTTGCATAGCATATAATGTTCAGGTTGGCAAAAGATGCGAAGGTGCAGAGGCAAATTCACTGCCACCTCAAGATAAAAAAATTGCATTGAGTATTCCATAAGAAGGTGCATTCATACAGTGGTTAAAAAGTTACCTCAAGGTTACGGAAATTCCGGTGTAATTATGTAAAACGAAAAGGGATATAAATATAATCAATAGCAGGGTTTAAAACTGTTTTATTATCGGTGGATGGAATTGCAACCCATCATAACATTAATACATTAAGGTTGGAATAGTTGGATCGTTCAATGAGAGGGAGGCTATCTGCGACAGGGTTTATCAGAGTTTAATTATATAATTTATGAATAAGTAATAAAATTAACAATGTAAGGAAACCCGTCATAAACAGTATAACCAACAAGATCGTTGTCAACAGTGTAAAATCGTTGTCTAAAGCTATTAAAATAAATTTTTTCCCTGGGTATAAATAACAAGGCAGATTCACATAAAGATACGCCAGAGGTAAGGCTATGATAACACAGATTTAAGCATATCATAACGCAGAGACGTAAAGTCAAATCGTAGGGATAATACTGGGAAGGATGCCAAAATCATGGAGTTGAATGGTGCTTACTGCCAATGCAAGCGTGGGTTAAAAACTGTTCTTAATCCATTTCAAATCGTGGATCAGAAATAGGGAGAGGTGTCAAAATCGTGAGTAGAAATGTTGTCATCTGCCAAGCGTTTCGTTGTTGTGCGTGTCATTCAAAAATAGAGTCTTAATAATGGAATTTGCTAAACTCTACCCTTCTGAATTCACTGAGTATACCTTATATATTGCATTCAATCACAGTAAAGAAAACGCTTCCAAAGACAAAAATGAAGCCAACACATATATACAACAACCGCAGTCACACTAGAAGGTATTAAATTGTTGTAAGTCTAGGTGTAATAATGGTTAAATTCGTTGACTAAAATGGTATAAATAAAGGGTAATTTTGTTGGGTAAAATCGCCATCAATATTTAATGGAAAAACATAGTACATTCACCATTCGTTATCAACTATTATTTAAAACACCAAGTGCATTCGCCATCAACTAAATTAAAACATAGAGTGCATTCGCCAACAATTGCATTAAAATGCAAAGCACATTCTCCAGCAATTACATTAAAACGCAGAGTAATTACAGGTTCACACGCATTTTCTCATGGGTAAGTCTGATGCCTATCATTGGGTGATGTTGCTGACTTCCACAGGTTCTAAATAACACAGTCCAAATACTTTAAAAACTGTCAATCCATTCAAATTAAAGTGCAAAGGTAAAATCGGAGGCCATAGGTGTGAAAACTTAAGGTAAAATTTGCACAGTAAAGGCAGACCAGATGTATAAAAAAACCACACAGTAAATTTGTCGGGAAAATAATTAAAAATGCAGACGACATTCATTTAAAAATGCAGAGATCATTCATTAAAATGCAAGTATCCTTTCATCAAACTTAGAGGTAATAAGTGGATCGCGGAAGGAAGGATAACAATCGCAGAAGTACTCATTCGTAAAAGGAGCAAGGAAATCCATCAATTAGGAACTATCTGACAAGGGTAGATAGTTGGGCAAGCATCCTTTTCTCATCATCCAAGCACATAAAAGCAGGGCATTAGAATCTATAGGTCGTTGTGCACTGAAGTGACAACCGTCGATTCGGCTCCTGGTCAACTGTCCAGGCGTGGACTAACGAACTAGGGATGAGGATGAAGACCAGGCATACAATATTCATAAAAATTGATTTAAAACCAACAGGACAGTCACAACATCAAGGATCAAATGCCAAGGGAATCAAGTCAAGCAGCGAGCTTAAGGCTATGGGAATTTAAGTTCTCGATTAAACTGCTAAGTCAAACACCTTCTTTACATAGTTAAAAAAAATACAGAAATGAAAGCGTAAGGTCTATAATACTCTATCATGCAAAATCAAAGTAAGTGTATCATAGCCCAAATCGTCCGCTCTAAGTCGTTGTCCTGCATGCTCCATGCAGCTCCCTCTTGCCAACAGATGAGACTTCACTGATACCTCCCAGCCAATGCTAGGGGTACTCTTCTTCCCCCTTATCCCCCCGAGACGCAAAGGGGCCATGCACACTGAACCAGAGAACAACTAGCTCCCAACTCGCCTCACAAGGCCAAGCTACCACTCATCACCGAGATGGGTATCCCAACTCCCACAAGCTAAGTCAGACAAATCTAAAATTTTGTAGCATAACGTTACTCATAATAGAGGAGCTCCATCCTTCCTCTCCTCCCTCCTTTATATAGAATTTCTAAGTCACTTCTTTCCCAAATTCCCATTTAATTTTAATGTTCAATAAATTAATTCAAAAATATCCTCCCCATACATGTGTCACCCATCCCCTTCATTGCACCATAAATTAATTTCATTCATTATTTAATTACTCCTATTTCCCTCACCCACCTAAAAGCATTCCTAGAATCTCTCCTAGGTGTCCCCATATTCTCTTAGACAATTTAATGACTTTCCCCCTTACTAATTTACTAGTTGAGTTCAATTTAGAAAGTTCTTAAAGGCAAGATTCCTTGCTAAGTTGGTCATTCTGCTTTTTCCTTATGTTTCCCTTTTTCTTTAAGTTTCCCTCTTTTTCCTTAGTTTCCTAATTCTTTTAAATTTCCTCTTTCCCTTTTCATTTAAAACTCAAATTGGCAAGTGTACAAAATTACCTTTTTCCCCTTTCTCTTTTTAATTAATAATTTTTTAATTAACATATGTAACAAAACAATTAATTCCCCTTTTTCTTATTTTTTAAATTTTGTCCCCCAAAAGATTTTTATATATTAATTGAATTGCTTACCCCCCTCTCGTCACATGATTAATGATTATTATTATTATTTATTTATTTTTATATGAATATATACTTTTTTATCACAAGTATCACTTAGACCTAGATTTTATTTTCCTAGGTTGGGCCATCTAGGTTTATTCATTTATTAATTAACAACGCGATGTGCCCTTCAGGATGCACTAGGTGCTCCAAGGGTGCCACTCACCTCATTATGCTTCTCTTGCATGGCGTGCCCTTCAGGATGCACTACGTGCTCCAAGGGTGCCACTCGCCTCTTTCCGTTTTTCTTTCGCGACGTGCCCTTCAGGACGCACTATGTGCTCCAAGGGTGCCACTCGCCTCTTGACTGACTTGGTAGACATCAAAAACCCCTGGAGTCAATACTCCACTAGGTGATATTGTGGGAGACTAAGGGTCTCTAAGGAATAAGGCCCCTACCTTATTGCGCGCCCTTTAGAATCATAGTGAGTGACTATCACAGTCTTCCCTCACGGCATCATGGGTCTTCTCGAACTAGGTAGTCGTTAACCTACAGTTCGAGCCACAGTGGGAGTGCTAGTAGGTTGTGGCAAGGTTGTTGTCCAGACCTCTCCCTCAACGTCTCTGTTATTCATGCATGACCCCTCTACTCCACATGTGAGTCCGATCGGCAAGATATCGTCAACCTACATCATCAACGAAACATGTCAGAAATGAGATCCATAATCATAACATCTAATTAGATGAACATATGTCATATATACAACAATAAAACCCAATAGTCCACTCCCTGACTCATTCTGGAGTCCAAGGGTTTCATCAATGCATTTTCATCCTCGAGGTCCAAAATCCTGCACACTCAGGAGAACCGAGTCAATAGCACCTGCCTAAACCAATACCAAAAAATAACATATAATCACATCCATAATGCCTCATAATCATAATCAACGGCCAATAGTATAATAATCTGGATCACTTGCAAGCAAGTGTCCTCAAAGAATAAGTTCACTCAAAGAGCGCAAGAGTGGGATGTTACATTCACCCCCTCTTGGTTTAAACTTCATCCCAAAGTTTCACAGTAAAAGTGCCAAAATAACATGTATCACAGTATCATAAGTCTATCTATCCAACAAAAATGGAAATTGTTGGCGCATATCATATGCGTCCTCCGAGGTCGTCGAGTGCGGACTATAGTTATCCCTCTGGGCCTTGACCTCATCTATTGTTCGACAAAGTAGTTGTCGAATGAGATGATCTAGGATGTCGATCGACTCAATCGTGAGTGCACCCTCATCCGACACCCGCAAGGTGATTAAGTCAAACATTTGTAGGATCACTCATCATAATGTCTCAAATAGAGACGTGAAAGACATCGTGCATACGCCTCAATAATCAGGCAAGGCTAGTCATTAGGCCATGAGCCTCTCTTTTCCACAATATTGTAGGATCCCATGAACCTCGGAGATAGTTTGTCCCCTTTTTCAAACTCGATTGAACTCTTATGCAGTTCCAACCGCAAAAATACTCGATCACCACATCGTAACTACGGTCGACATGATGCGCATAGACATAACTCTTCTACCGATCCTGCGCTTCCTTGATCCTTTGTCTTATAGTTTTCATTTAATCTCCCAACTCTTGGATCACTTCCAGTCCCACCAGGACCCTATCCTCAAGCCGATCCCAACTCAAAGTCGTTCAACACGGTCGCCCATAAGGGAGCTCGAAAGGCGCCATCTTAATGGTGCTTTGGTAACTGTTGTTGTAAGTGAATTATACCTCTGGAAAGAATTCTTCCCAGTGATTTTGTTGGTCCATCATGTGCATGCGCAACATGTATTCCAATATTGGGTTGGTTCGTTCGGTCTTCCCATCTGTCTCTGGGTGATACACAGTACTAAATTTAAGTTGGGTTCCCAAGGCCTCTTGGAAACTAGTTTGAAATCATCCAGTAGACATCGATCCTTGATCAGATATAATCCTCTTAGGTACGCCATGCAGCCTCACAATCTCACTGATGAAAAATCTAGCTATGTCAGGTGCCCGATGCATTGTACACACAAGAATAAATGAGCACAATTCGTCAAAGTGTCGACTACAACAAAAATTGAGTCGTGTCTCCTCACCGTCAGTGGCAATCCAACAATGAAATCCATCGAAATAACCTCCCATTTTGATTCTAGAATAGCGTGTGGTTGTAGTAATCATGTTGGATGTCTATGTCCAGCCTTTACCTGCTGACATTCTAAAACTCTGGCCACATAGTTGACGATGTCTGCCTTCATTCTCTTCTAGAAGAATAAGGGTTTAAGGTCTGCCCTCATCTTCGTGACTCCTGGGTGGGCCATGTACACTGCTCTACGAGCCTCGTTTAGGATCAAACTCCTGAATTCGTCATTTGGTGGTACGTAAATTTGATTTTTAAATCTCAGTAGTCCATCGTCGTCCAACGTAAATCCTTCAAATCTTGGTACCATCATTGTGTTTTGTCCGATAAAATTCTTGACCTCTTTGTACCATTCATCGTGGCACTGTAAATTTAGAATCTTTTCATGTAGATTCGTCTGAAGAGCCAACACTGAAAATATGCAAGGTCTCTGACTCAATGCATCTGCCACTCGGTTCATTGTTCCTTTTACGTAAGAAATCTTGAAATCATACTCGCTAAGCAATTCCGACCAACATCGTTGTCACGCGTTCAGGTCGCTTTGCATAAAGATGTGTTGTAGTCTACAGTGGTCCGTCTTTAGTTCAAAATTTTGTCCAACAAGGTAGTGTCTCCAAACCTTCAAGGCATAAAAAACTACTAACAAATCAAAATCATGTGTCGCATAGTCCTACTCATGCCTTCTCAACTTCCTTGAAATGTAAGCAATCACCCGACCATCTTGCATCAAGACTCCGCCTAAGCCTTCCTGGGATGCGTCAGTGCATACCAAAAATTCCACGTCCATGTCAGGAACCTTTAGTATTGGTGTTGTTGTCAACAACTCTTTGGGCCTCCGAAATGATTCCGCACATTCTCGGTCCAAACAAACTTCTTTCCCTTCATCTGCAATTCTATGATCGGATTTGCTATCTTTGAAAATCCCTCGACAAACCGTCGATAGTATCTTGCTAAACCCATGAAACTATGCACTTCTAGGACAATCGTCAGCATAGGCCATTCCATAATAGCCTCGACCTTTGTTGGATCCATGACAATACCTTCGCCAGAGATGACATGCCCTAACTAGTGAATCTTCGATTGGTAAAATGAGCATTTCGACAATTTCCCATACAATTTGTGTTCTTCCAGACATTGTAGTACCAAGTGCAAGTGTTCTTCATGCTCCTCCATCTTCTGAGAGTAAATCAAAATATTGTCAATGAATACTTGGACGAACTTTTCCAAGTACTCAAGGAACACCTCGTTCATCAAACTCATAAATACCCCTTGGGTGGTTTTCAGTCCAAATGGTAAAACAGTAAACTCGTAATGTCCAAACCTCATCTAAAAGGCGGTCTTAGGGACGTCATCCTCCTTGATCCATAACTGGTGATACCCTGATCGCGAATCGATCTTTGAAAACACTATAGCACCCTTCATCTAATCAAATGGATCATCAATCCTTGACAACAGATATTGATCCTTGATCGTTTCCTTGTTCAATTGATGGTAGTCAATGCAAAGTCTCCACGACCCATCCTTCTTTCGTATGAAAATAGCAGGTGTGCCCCACACTGACACACTTGGGCGTATAAGTCCCAGGTCCAGCAACTCCTTCAGTTGCATTCTCAACTCCTGTAACTCTGGGGTCGACATCTGATAAGGCGTTCTAGCTAGCATTTTAGTCCCCAGTTTTAGGTCTATGGTAAAATCTAATTCCCTCTCTGGCGGCATCCCAAGTAACTCCTACAGGAATATGTTCACAAACACTCTCACCACAGGAAGGTGTTCTAGACCTTCTGCTACTCCCTTCTTGTTTAACGCAAGTATCGCATAAATCTTACATCCCTTGCGCATGATTTTCTATAGCTGCAATGAAGAGATGAACCTTAGTGAAACTCCCTAGTTCCATCCTAAAATCACGCGTCTATGTCCCTCATCATCGACCAAGCTCAAACGTTTTGTATTACAGTTGAGTATCGCCTCATGCGATTCCAACCAGTCCATACCGATCACAACGTCATAAGATCCTAAGATCGTGATGTAGAGATTATCCCTGGTGACAAACTCTCCCAGGTTAAGGTACAACCCGTAACCTTTCCTCCAACCCTCTCTTTGGCTCCCAAAGCCATCTCTACAAATCTAAACTCATCATGTTCAATTGCCTTTACCTTAATCCTTTTTAGTGTTGTACCAGAAATGGAAACTCTCGGTAGCACCGAGATCAATCAAAATACTAAGTGTCTGGTCAGCAATGGTACCTAACATCTCAAGAATAGTCGACTGGTGCTCTACTTGGCGGTTATTCACCGCTGCATGAATCTGATGGGCCTTGACCAAATCTCCCATGGTAGTGGGTCTGACTGATCCAGATGCTCTAGTCCTCTTCACTGGGAAGTCACACTGGAAATGTGGCTTCCCCACATTCCAACATACTTTCTTCAGTCCAGTATTCCTGGTACTAGAAGTAGAAGTTGAATTCTAACACTAAGGCACCTCTAACATGAATTCCTCAGAAGATACCTCTCGTGGAACCATTCCTCGAACAGTTCCCATGACATGTCTTCGACGACCATGTTTAAAAGTGGCATGAGCGTCTTCCACCATAGAAGAGCGTTCCCCTTCATTTGAAAGACCACCCTGCGGACCTTCATGTTGGAGGTATAGTCGTGAAGTGCAAGCACCTCAACTTATTCTCCAACCATGCCTCAATGGCTGCACTATCTGGGGCACCAAATAACTAAGGAAATTTTACCTTCTTTAGTTTGCAGTGAAAACTAATGGTACTTACTAGGTGCGTTGTGGACCCTCAGGGGTACAGGCGCCCCGGCCTCATCTCAGTACAGAAGGTGAGTCAAGGCCTCTAACCAACTCTGGAAGGACCCTAGTCAGATAATCATCATCCATTACAACAATCGAATCCATCCCAAGGGCTTGTTCCTCCCCCATGGGGTTAGACTTCAAGGGTGCAGGCACTTCTGGAGGTGTCGCACCTCCTTCAACAGCACCACGTCGTGAACCTCTATGGCGTCCTCTAATCGAGATCAACGCCTAGATACGTTAAGGTTTTAATTAGTGCTAGGTTAAAACTCAAAGGCTTACTGCAGTGGAAACCCTGGCGATCCACAGTCGCAGGGTTGAACCCCCTCTGATACCAGATGTAAGAACCCCTTCGTTACGACTACAAGCGAAGCGAAAAGTGAAAAAAAAAAATTGTGCACTTAACAGGACGACAACAACGATTACGGATAAACAACACATCTGATGACGAGCACCACGCCCGCAGAATAGGAAACAGACAACTATGACTCCACGCACTGGCACAAGAGCAACTGGGCGAAACATGCATAAAACAACAAGCAGAGACGACTACCCGCCCGACACAACATGACCATGCCTACAAGCTAGGGACAACATCCCCATCCCGACGCAATGGCCATGACAGCTAGTTAATTAGAACCTCGATGGCATGCAAACCCAATGCATGAAGGTGTCCCACCCCAAACACGAACAAAAACTAGAATGAACAAATTCCCACAACAGATAGTACAGACTTCGGCCAAGTTATCCTTCATGTCTATCCATTAGGGCGCACAATGATCCCCTCATCAGGAATCATACTGTCGCCAAGTGATAGGCGCGACAACAATCGTGGTGCAACAAAAAAATTGGACCCTCAATACCCAATAAAAACAACGCGCTATGAGATCAAGCACTATCTAAACACCTAAATAATAACCCTATCACCCAACGACACATCAGTAAGACAACTTGGACATTCAGGCAACACCAAATTCCTTGCACAACAAATCAATCGTGCACCTTAAATAAAATTATTAAGATACCCTTCTTTTTAAAAGAAAAACTTGCAATAAAGGATAATGGCAATATCGTTGATAAAGGTTAATACCAAATAATGGTTAACACCACTATTTTACAATTATTTTAAACTATAAAGATAATGGTTAACATACCGGTATACAAATAATAATATCGTTGAGAAAGGTTAAAACAAATATCGCACAACCATATCTAAAGGTCAACCACTAAATTTAGCAATAAAGATAATGGTCAATGAATAACCAATAAAAATTTGCAAAAGGATAAAGGTTAAATGTATCATTGTGTAACTTTAAAAATGATGAAAATAAAAGTTGTCATAAACACAAGCGGTCATATGAACAATTAATAAACATGCAGATAATAATAAGGCAATTAAAGCGGTCTACCATCACTGCTGATAAATGAATATCATTGTCCATTAAAGATAACGATCAAACATTGTCCACCAATAATATCTTTTCTGAAATGTCCTCTCATTCTATGATTATAAAATTTGCTAATCAATGCATACAAGGCATTGTCAGAAATATTACAGTCACTGAAATGAAAGCTACCCAATCATTGTGCATAGAGCACTATGAGTTCGTTGTGCATCAAGGAGAAAATGCAGGCATAAAAGGATCACTGAACCTTCATAAAATTGCAAGGACATTTATCCGTCAAATATGACCTCAAGCGGTTTAGTTGTTGTCCCTTATTATAAAAAAAAATGTTGCATCCACGATAATTGAACTTCGCATAGCATATAATGTTTAGGCTGGAAAAATATGTGAAGGCACAGAGGCGAATTCGCTGCCACCTCAAGATAGAAATTTTGCGTTGATTATTCCATAAGAAGGCGCATTCATACAGTGGTTAAAATGTTGCCTCAAGGTTACGGAAATTCTGGTGTAATTATGAAAAACGCAGAGGGATATAAATATAATTGATAGCAGGGTTTAAAACCATTTTATTATCGGTGGATGGAATTGCAACCCATCATAACATTAATACATTAAGGTTGGAATAGTTGGATCGTTCAATGACAGGGAAGCTATCCTCGACGCGGTTTATCAAATTCTAATTCCATAATTTATGAAAAAGTAATAAAATTAACAGTGTAAGGAAAACCATCATAAACCATATAACCAACAAGATCGTTGTCAATAGTGTAAAATCGATGTCTAAAGCTATTAAAATAAAGGTTGTCCCTAGGTATAAATAACAAGGCAGAGTCACATAAATATATGGCAAAGGTAAGGTTGGAATAAAATATTTGCTCCTCATCAATATCCTAAGTGGGAGCCTTCCCACGTTGACCATGCCACAATACGTTGATGAATTAAATTAATGAGATGAACTTTAAAATTTGTGAAATTTAGTTATTGTAGTCATAAGTTATTACTATATTTAACATTTACCTGTTGAGGCACAGCGGGTGTCTTTCCACGGTCACCCTGGACAGATGTAGCGGGTGGTTTTCGGACACGGTCACCCTAGACAGAAGTTGAAACAATAAATCAATCAAAAAAAGTTATGAAATTCACCTGTAACATTTAAAAAATGAAATATTGGAGTAATATCAGAAAAACAAATAATGAAATTTCATAAATTTAGTTGTTGTAGTCATAAGTTGTTACTGTATTTAAGATTTACCTGGTGAGGCACAGCGGGTGCCTTTCCACGGTCACCCTGGATAAATGTAGCGGGTGATTTTATGCCACGGTCACCCTGGACAGATGTTGACACAATAAATCAATCAACAAAAGTTATGAAATTCACCTATAACATTAAAACAATGAAATATTGCAGTAATATCAGAAAAAAAAATAATGAAATTTCAAAAATTTAGTTGTTATAGTCATAAATTGTTACTGTATTTAACATTTACCTCCTGAGGCACAGTGGGGGCCTTTCCACGGTCACCCTGGACAGATGTAGCGAGCGATTTTCTACCACGGTCACTCTGGACAGAAGTTGACACAATAAATCAATCAACAAAAGTTATGAAATTCACTTGTAACATTAAAAAAATGAAATATTGCAGTAATACTAGAAAAAAAAATAATGAAATTTCTGAAATTTAGTTGTTGTAGTCATAATTTTTTACTATATTAAACATTTACCTGTTGAGGCACATTGGGTGCCTTTCCACGGTCACCCAGGAAAAATGTAGCCTATGATATCTCACAGTCACCCTGGATATATGTTGACACAATAAATTAATCAACAAGAGTTATGAAAGTAATTGTAACATTAAAAAAATGAAATATTGCAGTAATATCAGAAAATAAATAATGAAAAATGAAATATATGCAGTAAAAAATTGAAATATTGCAGCGATAAA
>SNQJ01S0006441.1:142377-154008 GCA_010110895.2 Picea sitchensis
CCAAGCTATTAAATTCGTTGTCGTATCGTCATCATTACTTACCTGCCACATCATTTAATTTAAAAAAAATAAAAATATCCACGACTCTTTCCACAACACATTTTCCGCAAAAATGTTTTGCCTGCCATTTCTCCTGAACTGGTCGCTGGTACTCCTCTAGCAGGAACAATCGACAGAACATAATTGGTGGTGGAGCAGTAAGGTATGAACCAACAAATACTACACAGGTCCGTTGAAATCCTTAAGTCTGAAATTTTTTCCAGAATGCAGGTTGGGACATGTATTTTGAGAGGTTACAGGGATTCAATGTAGACATTACAATAGAATTCGCCCAAAATTTGGATGACCACTCCTCCATGGTCCGCGGATTAACAATTAGAGTCACGGAGGAAACCATTGCAGTAGCTAGTGGGTTGCGAATATCTGGTCAGTGATGGTTTGTTCAGAAAACACCACTCCTGGAATTTCCAGAGCTATTTCTGCGTGAAGGTGAAGAAGTAAAGACAAAAGGGAAAGGATACGAATGAACTTCTCTACTGCCTCCATGGGCCGAGGTAGCACTGTTTTACATAAGGTATGTGACATGTGAAGGCCACCCCTCTACCATTTACAAATATCATCGCATAAACATGCCCTATTTTCCGTGGAATAACGTTTAGTGAATGGCATGAGTAGCTCAGCGCTCGTGCCAACCACTCAAAACCCTCACAAATCATGGCCTTATTAAGATACTAGTCATGCATGTGCTAGAGTAAATCCTTGTGAGTTTACCGCAGTTCATAAGACTCTCAGAAGAGGAATTGACAGAACTTATCCCAGAAGTAGTAGAAACCCTAGAAGAGAGAGATGGGCTGAGCAGGTTAGATTAGGCTTCCGAAACTATTGTAGAAGGGCAGAAAATGGGTGCTGATACACAGTAATCAGCCTCAGATGAATATGAGGAATCAAGGAAACCATCAATGGAAGTTAGAGAAGTTGGGGGAATGAGGTAGGTCATTAACCTGGATTCAGAAGAAGAGGAAGTAGAGGGTTCTATTCCTCCAAACCCTTTTCCTGAACAAGAAAGAGATGTTGCTGCTCCCTCAACAGATGAACAAGAATGAGATGCTTCTACTCCCTCAACATATGAACAAGAAAGAGACGCTGCAATTCCGCCCGCAGATGATCATGATATGGATGCTGATACCCCTTCGTCTGATGAGAAGGAGAGGAATTCTTCTACTCCTCCAATCTATGAACAAGAGGTAACTGACGCTGTCACACAAGAACCAACGCCAGAACTTTCTGAATTTCCTGTCTGTGAATATGGTGCAACTACTCCTCCCATCGGTGAGTAGGTAATGACTGATGCTGTAACACAAGAACCCGCGTCAGAACAAGCCGTTCTCGAAAACCCTATTTTTGAAGACACATCAACTACTCCTCCAGTTTGTGAGCAAGAAATGACTGACGCTGTTACACAGGAACCGACATCAGAGCATGCTTCTCCCGAAAACCCTGAACCAAAGTTGGGTGCTACTATTCCACTAGGAGTGAGAGTTAAATAGGAGAGAGGCATAGAGGCTATAGGTAATGAAGCTTAGAATGAGGTTCCTCCTAGGGGATGGGCTGAAGGAATTTTTGTCAAACATGAATTTGTCAAATTTTGTGCAAGGAGAAGAACCCCTATTCAGGACCTTTATGGGACAACCTTTAGAGAAAGTCTTCAATTGAGGATTGATAATGCCAAGCTAAAGAAGCAGGTGCTCCGCTTGAAGAAATGAGCATGAAGATACAAAATAATTTCCAAGGAAGCAATGAGGAGAAATGTCAAGGAGACTATTTTGGCAGTTACCCAATCTGTCGATACTCCCATAGCATTGGAAACTACTCAAACTGCCGATACTCTCAGAGTAACAACAACTACTCAAACTGAGTTGGTGTTGCATACAATAGCTACTCAAACCGAGCCTATCTTGCACACCTCTACAGTACTAGGAGCCACTCAGACTGAGCCTATTTTGCACACTTCCACAGTAACAACATCTACTCAAGATGAACCAATGACATATACAACTGAAGCTCAGGTAATTTTGTTGAAAGCCAAGATACAGAAGTGGAAGAAAATTGTAGCTCAGTTTCGGATAGGAGCTATCCCTTCTTCAGTGCACCTAAGTACATTGAAAGACATAAGGGAGCAGGCTGCTAGAGTCGTTGGTGACTATGATGAAAAGTTGGAAGAAGAGAAGAAAAAGGGCAAGAAACAAAAGGAAAATATTACAGAGATGGAGGCACAGATGCAGAGGTTAAGATATGACAAACAAGAGATGTATGATATCACCCAGCAGGTAGTAACGCGCCACTCCCCTTCTCTCAGCTATGCATTGTTCCTTCATGAACATTATTTATTTTTCTGTCTGGAATGTATTTACCTGGAGATGGTTTATAATATTAAAGATCCCATACAATTTCTTAGTACTTTGAGATGTTATGACATCCTCACACAATATCTCATGTGTGAACTATACATGCACAATTACTTGCTAAAAGATGATCAAACATTCGGTCCAGTTCCTTATGTGGGAGATGTCCAATTGAGGGCCTTTCTTTCCTACACCATTAACCAGGTGAAGTGGAAGAAGGCATTTGATTCTTTTGAGGAAAATAAACTACACAGACCCCTTCAGGATAGAATGGAGAACTTTCAAGTTGAAGAGATCATCAACAAACATAACTATTTCGGACAGATTCCCAATTGGCCACAAAATATGAAAACTACACAACAATGGTGTGCCGAGCTTTTCATAAAACAATTGACCTATTGCAAGGAAGAGGCACTTGAAAACAATTACCAAAGATGGGCCTTATCACCACCTGCTTTCAAGGAACGAGAATCATTTGGGGATCCCAATTTTCGCAGAGCCATGGAAAGAATACCCAAGTATATAGCATGTATGAGGTTTTGTGGGGTTTGATGGTTAGGTCTGATATTTTCATTCCCCATCATCTGGATGCCACTTGATCAATATCAACTTGATTACAAGTTCTAGGGAGAATGGTGGAAGGATATAATATTGACTGGGGGATATAAGTTTCCAGGGATAGATATGGCTGGGGAATATGACATAACAAAACTTCATGCCCAACATCAAGGTTCCAACCTAGATCTGTGAAACCAACGGATTTCACGAGGATGTGCACGTGACTAAAGTTTGGGGGAGATGTTGGCCCATGAAATTGCTTGTTTTCTACCACCTTTTTCTATCCTTATTTACCTCCATTTCTATATTCCTTGCGCTATTGTGTGTAACCACAAGGGTAAGAATGCACCTCTATTATGTCATTGTGTGTATTAGTTTAAAAACACTAGAGATTGGTTGGGGGTTTACCAAAGCGAATCACTAATCTCTAAAATATTGCAGGAACAAAGCAAACACAGTCTGGCATGATGATGCGGTCAAGGATGCAACGCAATACACGGGTTGAAGGTGCAAAATAGGACCTATTCCATGGTCCAACATTAGGTTATGTTAATCGATTCAGCCTTTGCGTATTTTTAGGAAGAGTTGTTACCCTAATCTTGGGACGCTCTGTGCTCCACGAATTGTATAAAAGGCTGAACAAAGATAGAGAAGGGATTAGCCAGCCAGTCAGCTAGCTAGGAGTTGTCCTATATCAAGATTGCAACCTATGTAATCTCGTTTTATTTAATGAAAATCGAGTTTCTTCTGAGTTTCTGAGTTTTCGTGGCAGTTAATTCACTGCAGCCCTGATCGAGGAGTTGGGCCTGCTCTTCTGGTCAGGTGCTGTCAGCTTATGATATAGTTTTGTGTGGAATCTGTTAGATCTATGTGTTCTGCTTCATTACAATTTTCCTGCTTCATTTGAATGTTACAATTATTTATGTTTAAGCACAAGTAATCTAGTTTCTATTCTTTATTTTACTGCAATGATTGTTTACTTACATGATCAATATTGAAAGAAGCACAGTCTGCACATATAGTGAACAGTAGCCTGTAAAACATTCAGGCCCCTGGGTTGACAAATTAAATTTATTAGGTGGTAAATCTAGATGATTAACTTTGATTTCTTTCATTCATATGAGTGTGAGTAACCTTCATTTTTTTGGTAAGGGAATGACTCAACCACAAGGATACAAGTTCCTCATCCAAAAATCTACAAACTTAGCTATTGAAAGGGTGTGAATGCCTTTAACCTCATGCTATGATTACCCCTTCACATTAATAGGTTAAATTTGATATTCAAGGTAATTATTGCGACGAGTCTATATTAATATCGATTAATGGTTGTGAATGCATTGAAGTGGATAAGTAAAGGGTTGGCCCACTCTCACAAGCATAGTGAAAGATTTCAAAAAAACACATCTCCCATATTGTCCCCCAGGGATACCCCTACCAAATTGTTTTTGACCTCTAGATCAAATCCCCAATATCTCAATTAAAACCATTCATTCAAGGGAATGCATTTTATCTTCCCCTTCATCCCAAGGTGCCTTGGGTTTCCCTTTTGGTCCACTAAGAAAGACACCTAATAAGTCCCAAAAACCCCTCTGATAAGCCCTTCTCACATAAGAAACCCTTTGAAGGGTCAATCACACATGAAAATATTGAGTATGGGTCAATCACAAATCCCAACATCCAGGTTCTCATGTAGTTTTTTTTTTTTAAACCTACAGGAAGCGTGACAATATCGATGATAATTCGTCGCAAGGTAATGAATGTGTTTTATTAAGCGTGGAAATATCGACGAACTTTCGTCGCAAGGCAATGAATAGGTTTTATCAAGCATGGAAATATCGACGAAAGTTCGTTGCACTTTGCCACGATTTTGCGTCGCACATATAACATCTGTGTCATAAATATTTTCTCTGCCAAACATTTTCGTCGCTATTGCCACACCTTTTCGTCACAACTTTCCACACGTTTTTAGCGCACGTATGGCATCTGCGTCGTAATCTGTTGGTAAGTTTTTTACTTTGGCACGGTTTTTCGTCCTTGTTGCAACGAATTTTCGTCGAAATTCGTCGCTATTGCCACGCTTTATAAGATAAACCTATCTTGAGGATGATGACACATGGAGGGCTTATTTCGTCGATGTTTCCATGAATAACTGGTTCGTGGATATAGCGATGAAAAAAGTTTCACAAAAAATAGTCTTTGTTTTCGTGGAAAGTGCGACGGATATGTGTGGCAATAACAACGAAAAACCGTGGCAAATTTTTTCATATGTAGTAGTGACATGAAGCCCAATGAGGTAGAAATCTCTCTCAAACATCCTAAAACAATTAATGGTAATGTTAAAAATTTAAGTAAAATGATAGAAAAGTTAAGATAAAGGATAATGCCAACTTTTACTTAAATATTACCATTAGTTACTAAGGTGACAAACTCCTTAATGCTCGATATGCTATCTTTGTTTTCTCTTAAAGGGTCATTGACATAGATAGGGTGATATTTTCCTATGGGTTCCATGCCCCTCTCCAACGCTTCAATGGGCTTGGAAACTTCCAAAAAAGTGCCCGAAATGTCACCGGAAATGGGTGAAACGTAGGGTATTGTTTAGAGACGAATTTTTGCTAACTGACCATTTTTTGACATTATTTTTCAAAAAATAAATATGCAAATCCACCAATTTCACTTTAAATTTTCACCTATATTTTACTAAAATATGTTTATAATGACAATGTTCACCAAAGTTTATAAGTTTTAATAGTAAATTGTATTTTTCATTCAATATTCACCTACATAACTATATGTATGATCTTTTCGATCTAAAATAATTCCTTAAAATACTATACTAAGGTATAATATTTGAATCCTAAAAAATACTTTGGTGAAATGGCTTGGAAAAGTTGTTGGCCGTACTGTATGGTGTTTCCAAAATTGAAGACTTACAATATAGCCGATGACATTTTCAAGCCATTTCACCCCCATTTCGATGCTTCCAGGCATTTCAAGCACCAGGATGTGGCCAAGCTAGGTGTTTCTTGCAACTTAGAGGACCACATATATCACTGTGTGCTTTAAATGTTTTCTTGCTACCCTTGCACCTTTTTTGGAAAACTTTTACTTTTGTTACTTACCTAGCATACCAGTGCGTCACACAACCTATTTTTTACTATACAAACTGCAATCATTGAACCAGATTTAAGTTTTCAAAAAGCGTTAAACTTTTATAATCATGATGACAAACCTCTAATGTCAATACCAAGTTTTGTTGTTATCATCAATCCATAAACCCTTTATCTTCAACCAATAAACTTGTTAACCTAATATTATAGCCAAAACCCTAACTACCTTATTTTAACATATGCATCCTTTACCTTATAATATTTCTTTTTATAAAAACACCAAATTTTGTTTTTATCTTCAACCAATAAGCTTGTTAACCTAATATTGTAACCAAAACCCTAACTACCTTATTTTAACATATGTATCTTTTACCTTATAATATTTCTTTTTATACTTTTGTGAAGCACTTATTTTTTCACACTCCACTTCCAAACATTGCTATGTGACTCATCTTAAAAAAAAATCAAATTCTTTGTCAATTTCAATACATACAACACACTATATACCTCTTTGATTATCACATCAAGCATCTTTATAGATACCTTTTGTTGACTTTCAAAATGAATGAGTGAAGCCACTTATCTTATATTATTATTCTGGACATCTTTATAATATACCTTTTGTTGTGAAAATGATATACATTAAATTTCTATTATTCTGGACATTCACTTTACTTTTGCTTAAAAAAATAATCTTTCAAATTTATAAAATGTCTTTACATGACTTGCATACCTTTGTTTTAGACGCATTTGTTTTTGTTTCAATGGAGTTTTGTTGTGAAAATGATATGTAGAGAATTTATATTATTCTAGATCTTCATTTTACTTTTGCTTAAAAAAAAAGTAATCTTTCAAATTTATAAAAGGTCTTTTAAAGGTTATAGATGATAAATTTAAGCTTATACTTAGTATTTCAAAGGATCAAGGCAAAGTNGTAGAGAATTTATATTATTCTAGATCTTCATTTTACTTTTGCTTAAAAAAAAAGTAATCTTTCAAATTTATAAAAGGTCTTTTAAAGGTTATAGATGATAAATTTAAGCTTATACTTAGTATTTCAAAGGATCAAGGCAAAGTATTAAGTACCATTATAATTAAATCATAATTATTTTCAATTTGATTACTTACTTGTCTAAATAGATTGTTATCTCAAACTTTTTACTTTTTAGTTTACTTATATCTTTGTCACAAATTATCCTTCATTCATTCTTAAATTATTTTCTGAAATAAAAAATCCTAGTTACATTGTAAATTTGGTAAAGTAATTCATTCTATTTTATGTATTTCTATATCTTGGATATTTATACAAAGTAACATCATTTTACATTGACATCTTAATAATGGTCAATTTTCTTCTTATTTTTTATCTTTTTAAAAAAGTTTAGTTTTTGATGAAATTGCAATTTTCTATTGCTTAAATTGTAGTTTTGAATTGTTTAAATTGTACTTTCTAATACATAGATGGATTTGGTTCCTTGAAAAACACACCCCCTATTTATGTTGATTGTGCAATCTCAACAACTAATATCTACAATTCCAATTATTCTTCTAAATTTCTAACTATATTTCAAACAAAATTGATTAAAAAAACATAACTAAAAAAAATTAAAAACATGAAAAATTTAAACTATACTTATTTAATCAATAAAATATTTATTTGTTTTTTAAAAGCAAAAGTAAATTCAATTTTTAATTTGAAAGAAAATCAAATGAATACTCAACTTGCAAAATGAACATAGTCAATTAAAAAAAAAAAGGCTTACTACGCCCTCACTTGGAAACAACAAAATTAAATTTATTATTATTTTATTAATAAAGTATTATCATTGAATTTTTATATAAATTTATTATTTTATTTATTAATAATATATTTAAATAGTAATGGTTGTTTGTCTTATAAAAATAATTTATTAACTTTTTCTTCAGATAAGGTTAGCTAATTGTTATTGGGTATTTTGAGGCTAAATGCTACTTGTAAGTACACGACCCTCTCTTTTCAACCATGATTAACACAAGATATGATATTGATTTAATTGGAGATATTATGTTGGCCTAAACCACCTTTTAGTCATGGAGTAAGACTTAAAAGTGCTTTTGATTGTTCAAGAGGTTGTATTCCTCAAACATAAGGAAACAAGGGAATGACCCAAGACCTAAAGACATCTAGGAGGAGTGGAAATAAGGAAACATTCTAATGACCCAAAACCAATGAACATTTCCTTATAAACCACTTATAAATTATTTCAAATGGCATGATTTTTCTTGAATAACAATAATGAATTAAACTATATTTACTAATAATAATAAATTAACAACTAAAATTTTAATATATTTTACTAATTTTTTAAAAATAAAATAATTAAAATAAAATATTTTATCATTATTTATAATAAACTTATTTTTTAAAATTGGACTGTGTTATAGCTTCTAGATGATACTAACGTGCGTGTATCGCACACCATAAAATATTGCGATCCTTGATTCCTAAGACCCCTTCTAAAGTTCCAATTTTATGTAATTTTGAAATTTTTATTGTTTAAAAGTGCATTTATCGAACACAAATATTTGGGATGCTTGAGCCGTAAGGTTCCTTATAGGATCTCAATTCTATGTAAATTTGAAATTGTTAATGTCTAAAATAACAAGATCAATATTGTGAGGCCTTTTCAATTAAGGGTACCTATAATGTTAATGTTACTGGAGCATGGAAATGGTATAATCCATGTTACTAGAGCATGGAAATGGTATATTTACATTAAGTTTTTTTTTTATAATGATTTAAGTTGGAAATGGTATATTTACATTAAGTTTTTTTTTGTTATAATGATTTAAGTAAGTATGAATAAATCTTTTATTAATCACTTTTAGAATAATAAAACTATTTAATAATGTATTGTTATATCTTAATAATGTATTGTTATAGGTTTTATAAAAAAAGAAATATTATATGAAGGTAAAAAAATTTGGATATTTTAAAGAAAAGAAAGATGAATTTTAGAACATAACTACAAAATTCAATCTGCAATTTGTTTTAATAGTTTATAAATGATTTTTTTGGCATATTACATTTGAACTTCAAAAATGATTTTTTTTTTTACAAATTAAATGCTAAGCACAAGAGATTATTAGTTTTTATTAAGAAAATACAATGAAGCCATACAATTTAATTGGGAAAACATCTATAAATTGTTTTAACATTTTTTTTTAACAATAACTAGTGCATATTATATTACATACAGGGCATACTAATTTCCTTTCGATCCATAAATCCCCGTGTGAAAAAGGAATGTGCACTCTCGATGTGTGACATTGATTATCACATTTTAATGTGTAATTTAGTTGAGGTGTATATCCACTGATTTAAATCACATTTAATACAAATTAACGCATTTAATACAAATTAATGAATTGAAAATAATTATTTTAACAAATGTTGCAATATCTACCAAATTTAAAATAAATTTCAAAATATAAATACAATATCTAATAATTAACAATTATTTGTAGTATTAGGAACTTTGAACCCCTTCCCCATAAGTGTAAGTATTAAAAACTTTGAACCCCTTCCCCATAAGTGCAAACACATATAAATTTCCAATTAAAAAAATATATTATATTTTGAATTTGAGCATTGTTAATGCCCAAATTTTGTTCCACCCAACAAATAGTGTTGACTTTGGAATTTATCAAGATTTCGTTTACATGATATGGAAATTGAAAGTATGCCTAAAACATGGAAAAATTGCATTTTGTTTGGTTAAATTGGCTTGAGTTACTTTCTCTAAATAAGTGCCACACTTATGTAGAAAACCCAAGCAACATTGATAAATTTAAAATTGATTACGACTTTGGAATGTATCAAGATTTGGTTTACATCATATGAAAAATGAAAGTATGCCTAAAATATTGAAAAAAATGCCCAAGCAAATTTGATAAATTCAAAATTGATCACGACTTTGAAATGTATCAAGATTTGGTTTATATCATATGAAAATTGAAAGTATGCCTAAAATATTGAAAATATTGCATTTTGTTTGGTTAAATTGGCTTGAGTTACTTTCTCTAAACAAAGTGCCACACTTCTTAAAAAAAAAAGTATTTTGTTTGGTTAAATTGGCTTGAGTTACTTTTTCTAAACAAAGTGCCACACTTATGTAGAAAATGGGTGAAAACCTAAGCAACTTTGATAAATTCAAAATTGATCATAGGAAATATGTTACCCTTGACACAATCAAAATTGATCAAGGGGATGCACTCGATATATATATTTTAAGAAGGTGGACCATGTCTTCACCTTAAAACCCTATAGAAGCTCATTCATCTACCTAAGGGCCTCCTCTATACATGATTGAATAACCTTTGGCCAATCATAGAGACACAATTAGAATTCTTCTCATCTTAGGTTGTCCACTTTTCACCTATTCTTCTACTTTGCTACTTTGCTCACATGCTTATGTGAAGATTGATAAGAGGACCTTTGAAGCAACATATGGACTAATAAACCCTAGTGAGGGAACAACCCCAAGAAAAGAAGGTTTGGAATCATCTCATCATATGCGAGGTAACATTTTCATGTAATCTTTCTTCTTGCTTGATGAAATCCCCTCTATCTTCCCTAAATTCCTTTTAGATTCATATTATTTACTTACATTTCATTCATTGAATCTTAAATAGGTTTGGATTTTTATTTCTATCTATTTGAGAAAGAACGTTAGCTCTAGGGTGTATCATTATAGGAAATAATAGGGTTTTCTTTGTTGTATTGTGTGTAGATTCATTTGGAGACCATTATCACCCCCCTCCTACTCCTCTTATGCAACCTCCAACATTAGAGACCCTCCAAAGATTATCTCACAAGGATGTTCCTTTCTCATTCATTGTAAACCTTGGTTTCTCATTGATTGATTGCGTTCTTGAAAAGGTAGAATAGGCCATCCCCATTTGTTTATTCTTCAATGCAACAATCCACTATTGTGGAACTATGCTAAATTCCCCCATGAATAAGCGTAGATCAATGACATAATTCAAACATCCAAAGTGAACATAGTAACACCCAAAACTTAATAATGTGATTGCAAAATACCCAAATGATTTTCCAACCATCTGCTGCAACACCCAAAAAATTGATCAAGCTTGAGCAATTTCAAAGCTTAACAAATGATACAAGCTATGATAAAATGAAATGAACAATGGGCACAACACACACAAACAACACACACAAATGTTGAACCCTCAAAATGGACATTATATGAGAACGAACAAACCACCAACAATAATGGAGATGAAAAGAAAAGGCCTCTATGGAAGATAGACAAGAGATCACGGGAATCACATTTAAAGAGGAGATGGGAATCACATTCGAAGTAGGAGTGTTCATTATTAGGGAAGACAAAAAAAAAAAAGGCTCTTGATTGTGCTCATGCCACCCCATATGCCATTACTCCCTTACACTATGGGGAGGGGTTGGGGGTTTAAATGGGATTATAAAGCCATCATTTGGGAAACCTTTTAAAAGTGCCATTTGACAATGTGGTTTAACATGTTTTTTTGGGAGTATGTAG
>SNQJ01S0006441.1:165556-176208 GCA_010110895.2 Picea sitchensis
CCAATACAATGTTCAAGAGATAACTCAAACCAATATAGATAGTCCTCTCCAAAATATGCGCCACTCTTCTCCTTCTCTCCAACTGGTAATTGCAGCTTGCCTCATAAGATATTGAGCAAGTGAGTTGTGTGTTAGAAGTGAGGCGCTAGCCTCCTATATATACAAGACTGGCACGTGTGAAAGGGTTTCATTGGCAAGGCCGATCTCTCACTCTGGGTGGGTAAACCCACCTTTAATTAATTCTGGGTCTTCAATAATAACTGTTGGGGCCGACTTCTTATTCTGCCCTTTATAATTGTCCAATGACCAATCTGCAAAAGGGTATTTGGTCCTTATACAATTACCGACATGATTAATCCACAATGGGGATTAATCCTAATAATAAAATAACAACAATAATAAGAATGTTCTTCATAGTTACATTATTTCAATAGAAAGGAAGGGCACAATTCTCACTCATTTTGGATTATTATTGATTTCACATTTTGGGCTCTTGAGCACAAAGAATCTTTGAGGGTTTTGAGGTTACAAACCCTAGAGATTAACTCGGTGGTGAAATATTCAATCTATCTTGATCCAAGCTTGGTCCTGGGGGTTCAAACACAACAAACAATAGTAAACAATAAACAACAATAAACAATTAATCAAATAAGCATTCCAAGCGAAAAATTAGCTTGGTAACATTACAGTGGTTTTAGAGCCTTGATCCTCCAAGCCAATGGGGATTAGCACATGAATAAGTTCAATGGTATTTATATGGGAAGGCACAAAAAATAGACAAGTGAAATAGAGGCCGAAATGGAAGGTTCAAGTGAGGACAATGAGCCACAGGTTTTAGCAGAGATTGCAAAGGATTTACAATACTCCATAAATTAGACTCAATCTACACTTGATCACCATATACAAGAGAACCAAGAAAGAATGCGCAGGGGACATATTGAAATGAGGGAGACCTTGGAAATAATAAATTTCAACCAGGAGAATATTGTGAAACTCCTATTACAGATGACACATGGGGGAAAAGGACTAGAAATTTATGAAAACAAGGAAGCCAATGGTTCTCATGGGGAAAATAGACCTTATCATGAACAAAAATTTCATTACCACACCAAGGGACAAAGTTTCGGAGGAGGGGCAACTAAGGGACTAACACATAGTAGATCTACCCCTAGACCCTACCTACCTACATTTTTGGATATCCATCCACAACACAACCACTACAATGAGATTGAGGACAATTTTGAGGAATATGCCAAAGAATATGAATCATTGAGTGCAGGATTTCGAAGACAGGTCACATTGGACCAATATTGTTGGATCAAATTCAAGGGTAAACCCAAAAAGTATCACCGAAACAACAATGAATTGGAGCGCATGGCAGGTAAAATGGAGATCATGTACTTTTATGGGTCTTCCAAGGTGACTGCAAAATATTGGGTCAAGAAGCTTGATACCTATTTACAACTTAAATCGATGAGAGAGATGGATTCCATCAATTTTGTCACCATTTACTTGGAGGGAAAATATCATGATTGGTGGTACCATGGGTTAACTACGTTGGGCCATAACTAGATAACTGATTACATAGAGTTCATTCAGAGGCTCATTGAGTGGTTTGACCAGGGGGATCCAGAGATACATTTTAGGGAGATCACACAGCTCAAGAAGACAGGGTCACCAGAGGTATATGTAGAGGAGTTTCAGAGGATAGCAGTTATGGTGTAGGATGTGTCTCAAGCAAGAATGATGATTCTCTTCACAAATGGGTTGGGTCAAGTATTTTAAGCCTACCAACTTACAAGAATCTATATGGAAGACTAGGGACTTGGGATCAACAACAAAAACTAAATTTACCCCTAGACCTCCCATAAACCAAAGAGGAAGAGACCAAAGGGGGTTTGATTGAGGAAAAGGTAGAATGTATGAGACTACTAGGAGGGAATTAAGAAGGAAACAACTATGATTTACATGCAAAGAGCCTTGTGATTCAACATGTTAGCGCCATCATTTCTCTTTAGTAGGGGTCAGTCTTAGTCGAGTCAGAGTCCGTGTGTCAAATCATGTGGGGTCAGGTACTGAAACAACAAAGAGGTCGAGGTCAATAAGTGGCTAGTTGGCCCTTGGAGTCGGGAAAGGATGTCCGAGTCGAAACATGTGTAAATGGTACGAGTCTTTTCCAAAGAGTTGAGTCCTATCAGAAAGGAAGTTTTACGTGCTGAAGGTCGAGGCATGTTGTTCAAAAAAAATTGCATCAGCAAGTGCAATGACCATCATCAACTCATTATGAAGGCTGGAAGAATGAAAAATCACGACGCTCGTATCATGTATGCCCTGCAGCCCTTATCAGCTGTACTTCACATGCTCCGAAGTGTACTCGTTGCACGGATGTGCTATGGGAAATATTCAGTTCGTTTTGAAACATCCAGTCGCCATGAATTCAGTGTTCCCTGGCACGTTCCCACCTCCTGCCCGCTTTGTTATAAATTACGAATGTTCTACATGCATTCTATTCACCAATCAAGCTTATGCACTATTTGTATTTTTCTCTCGCAAGCCCAAGTTGATCAAGACTACTTCCTTGGACCCATGCCTAATTCACCGCGCGCAGGGAAAATGCGTGTTCCACCATGGAAACCTCCCAAAGCATAAGGAAGGGCACGTGAAGTGATAGAAGCGATGGGTCTGAGCCCCAAAAATTGACATTGATCAACGAAGATCCGGAGGTCAGAGCGTCCTTCGAACAATTCGGGTGCATGACTTTCTGCAGGAAAATTCAAGGATATAATATGAGACTAGTTGAGTAGTTCGCACTCAGTTTCGACTGTTTCCGCGCAATGATCTCGGGTGTCATTTTCCAGGTGACTGAGGAAATTTTTTCGACCGCAACAAAGATCCCCCTGTGTGGAAAAATATGGTTTAAAGGCATGCCCTTGTATGCGCGGTGCTATGAATATTTCATCAAGCGAGATTGTTTAGGTGGGAAGGTCGAGGCAGGCATCCCGAGCAGATATTTGCAGGAACCTTTCCAGAAAATGCTTAGGGTAATTAGGAGATATTTCACCTGTGAAGGGAGGTTCAACATGATACATTTTCATCACATTAGATTGTTGATGCACTTCACAGGAAGAAGACCATTAAATCTTCCCTTTTTCCTACACCAAAATCTCTAGGAGATGGAAAACAACGTACAGGTTGAAGTGGATCAATCGAAAAGGAAACTCTCTCATGTATCACTTATTAAATTGCTGGTAGCTGAGGAATTAAGATAGTTTGGAAGCAACTAGGATTCGTTCTTTCTCATAGTGGGCATCCCCAAGGATCCAAAAGGAGATTTCTCTCTATCCGTGGAAAGGGTAATACCACATTGCACGGAGGCTGGAGTGGAAGAAAATGCGCACGAAGGAAATAGATCGGAAGCCCTGTCCCCCCAACAACGAATACCCCAGAGAAGGGGCAAGCCAAATAAGAACAAGGAGGCTAGGGAAACCTGAGTCCCGAGTGAACCACGCGCAAGGTCGATCGCCGAAGAATTACTTATGCATGCTATTCGGTTGGAACCTGTCGAAGGTACAAGTCGAGAAAGATGGAGTAGAACGAGGAGGAAATATGTCGGAGGCACAAATGTTCGAGAGCCGTCTCAACAGATGAAGCAAGTACAACTCACTATCGCCGAACTTTATGAAGAAAAAAGGGAACTGAGACGACAGTTAGCAACAAAGACCCTTGAAGTGTCATCATCACAAGGCCACAAAGGAAACGTGACATGGCTCAAGAGACAACTCAGAGATTCACAAGACACAATCGTACAGCTGCGTGAAACACAAAGGTTGTCGGAATAAGGGAATGCGAAGCACTTTAGAGAATGTGAAGCGGTCGGGGAGAAATTTGGCACAACCCTTGCCAACACGTATAAGAAACATGATTAACTGAGTTCATTCTTGTAATCTCAAATGTGGCACAAATATTGATAGTTTTGAAGGAGGCATTGCCCTTAGACAATTTTGTCATTTGTGGTAACGACTACGATAATCAACAGTAACTCGCCACATACACACCCCAACAAATGAGTGCGCGACAAAAATCAAGGCTGTTACAGTGGATGGCGGGAATATGACAGAGCGCTTGATCGTTCGGGTATCTTGTCGAAGGAAGGAATCGACACATCACTCTCCCCATGAAGAGACCTCACTAATAACTGAATCCCTGTGGAAAAGACAAGCAATTATGATGCGACCGAATACAGTTGTTTTCTATTTCTGGAAAGGCATCATGCGAAAATCCATTTAACGTAGAACAATCAGTTTCCTAAATTTTAGGGATGGTATCTAGAGAGCAGGGTAGCCCAAGCGGCACCCTCACCTATATATTTTATCTTTTCAATGTAAGCCAGGTTGGTTGGAAAAACTAGTGTAGACAATGACTATTGAATGTAATTTAAGCTTGATCGAAATTTAATGAAAAAGTCCTGAAGCTTTGATGAAAAGATTCTAATTGTAGCAGTTGGATGTATTATTTCCTTTCTTTGCGTACATACTTCCTGTATTCTTTATTCATATCTATTTCTGTCTAAATAGGAACATAATTTTGAACCTGGGATTTGCTGCACAGTTCCCTAGGATTCATGCCATTTAGACAAACCAACTTTCCTCTAAGTTAACTCTGAATTCATCCTCATTAGTGCTCCAAGTTGCTTCATGTGTTTTTCCCTGTCGCCACACAAAACAGTTTTAAACTGAAAACTGTTGCTCGCTTAGCATTTATCCTCTCAAGTTTAGTCACCGAGTCATTTGTTTCTATCATGTTCTTAAATCGACTCCATAGCCCGAGGTCTTATTCTCTTTCGCCAATGGAACCAAAACTTATTATTTAAAGGTGTTAAATCTAGCCAACAACTTAAAGCCAAATCCTGTACTGAGACAACGTCTCCTGAGAGAGCCCTCTCCATGTTTGAAAGGCTAGTTTCGGGTGTCAAAGTTGGTTTGTAGGTTGCCTTTGTCATTTGTTTCTCAGCCAAATGAAGTTTACAGAGCACTAACACAACACACAAATGCATGGGTAAAGGCAAGGCTTACTACATTGAAGTGATTTCCGATGATGAGAAGGAAGAAGATTTCGTCCACATAAAAAACATGAAATCAAATCCCACAGAGAATGAAGATGAGGAGGATGCAGATCACAACCTTACAACATACAAGAAGGTTACTATAGCATCAATCAATGGGGTACCCAAATTCAACACCTTTAGGATGAGAGGAGTGCTACATGGGCATAAAGTTTCAGTTCTCATTGATGGGGGTGCTTCACACAACTTCATTGATTCAACCTTACTGAAAAGAAGGCATATACCTACAGTTGAGTTTGAAGGATTCCTTGTGGAGGTAGCAGGGGGACGCACTATGCCTTGTGACATGTATATTCTAGGAACGAAACTTACATTAGGCAGACATGACTTGGCACAAGATTTTTATCTAACGGACCTTCCGTATACTAACATCATCCTAGGAGTTCAGTGGCTTAGTACATTGGGGCCAATCACTACCAACTACAAAACCATGGAGATGTCTTTCATGGAGGAAAGTGGGAAAAAGGTGGTACTCAAGGGTATGACAGGAAACACACCTAGAGTGGTGACAACAAAGCACATGGAGGACATATTTAGGAGAGAAGACATTGTTTATGCAACATAATGTAGAATATCGGTTCAGGTGGATAAGAAAGGGGATACACATTACTCTCTAGATATTCAGAGAATCATTGACAGACACAACAAGGTCTTTGAACCTATTCCTCCAGGAGCACCACCAGATAGGGGGTTTGAGCACATCATAGAGTCGGAAGAGGGAGAGAAACCTGTCATTACCACCCCTTACGGACACCCAAAGAAGTATAAGGACAAGATTGAAAAGGAAATCAAAGAAATTTTAGATATGGGCCACATTAGGCCAAGTTCCAGTCCCTTTGCATCTTCAGTGGTGTTAGTGAAAAAGAAGGATGGGACAATGCGCATGTGCATTGATTACATAGCATTGAATAAGAAGACTATCAAGAACCAATACCCCATCCCAAGGATTGATGAGCTATTGGATGAGCTTCATGGGGGTGTATACTTCACAAAGATAGAATTGCACTCTGGCTATCATCAGATAAAAAAGAGGCAGACAGATGTGCCCAAGACAAATTTCAGATGTCATTATGGTCACTATGAGTTCTTGGTAATGCCCTTTGGGTTAACTAATGCGCTAGCCACCTTCCAGTCGTGCATGAATCATGTCTTTAACAAGAAATTAAGGAAGTTCCTCTTAGGCTTATTTGATGACTTGTTGATCTATAAAGAAACATGGGAGGAGCATCTTCATCATGTAGAACAGATCTTAGCCATCATAGAAGGACAATATTTATATGCTAAAGAATCCAAATGTGAATTTGGGATGACCGAGGTTATCTATTTGGGACACATCATTGGGGTGAAAGGAGTACAAGTACACCAAGAGAAGATACAAGCTATACTCGACTAACCAACACCTAGGACCCTCACCGAATTCAAAGGATTTCTGGGCATCTGTTGCTATTACAGGAGGTTTTTCAAAGGCTTCTCTCAACTTTGCGCACCTTTGACTGATTTGAATAGAAAGGGTGCATTCAAGTGTATTCAAGAGGCACAATTGACTTTTGACAAGATGAAAAAGGTAATGAGCACTTGTCCGGTACCGGCTCTACCAGATTTCGCACAACCTTTCACAATGGAGTGTGATGCCTCAGGGGAGGGCATTAGAGCAGTACTTATGCAAAATAGGCACCCCATTATCTATGAGAGCCAGAAACTGAGGGGTCCTAAGCTCCTCTATACCATATATGACAAAGAGATGTTAGCCATCATGCATGCATTGGCTAAGTTCAAGAAATATTACTTGGTTGGGTCCAAATTCGTTGTGAGGACAAATCACAATAACCTCAAGTACTTTTTGGATCAAAAGGAATTAAATGAGAGACAACATAAATGGGTTAGCCAGGTCTAGACATATGACTTTGACATTGAATTTGTCAAAGGAAAAAATAATGTGGTGGATGATGCCTTATCCATAAGACCATCGGTTTATGCGATGACCGACATTTTAGTTGACTGGAAGGCCCACCTTTTGGTGGAATATTCGAAAAACAGGTTTGCATGTGAATTAATGGATGGGAGGTGCAAGATGAAAACTTCAGGATTATGGATGACATCATATATCACAAGGGCCGAATCTTCTTGGTTCCCAAGTCAAACTTTAAAACCAAAGTGCTACATGCATGCCATGATTCACCAGTAGCATGGCATCAGGGGTTCGTCAAAACATACAGGAAAATAAGAGAAAGATTCACATGGAAGGGCATGAAGGAAGATGTGATGCGCCACATCAAGGAATGCACCACTTGTCAGGAAAACAAGGATGAACACACTCATCCAGCAAGGTTATTGCAACCACTTCCCATTCCTGAGAATAAATGGGAAAGTATATCCATGGAATTCATCATGGGATTTCCCAAGGCCCAGGGAAATGATTGCATTTTTGTGGTGGTGGATAGGTTAACCAAATTTGCTCACTTTTTTGCCATTGCCATATATTACAGTGCCACACAGGTTGCAAATTTTTTCTTTAGAGAGGTTTTCAAGTTGCATGGTTTACCCATAACCATTGTGAGTGACAGGGACAACAGGTTCATGAGCACTTTTTGGCAGGACCTATTCAGGTTGGTAGGTATGGCCTTAACCCCCAACACTAGCCATCATCCTCAAACACATGGCCAAACTGAGATAGTCAACAAATGGGTTGAAGGATACCTTCAGAATTATGTTTTAGGGAAGCAAAAGGCATGGGTTAATTGGCTTCACTTGGGAGATTATTGCTACAACACCACCTATCACATGTCCATTGGTATGTCACCTTTCAGGGCCTTATACAATTATGATCCCCTCTCCTTTGTGGAGATTGTTTTCAGTGACAACAAGGCTCCAATGGTATAGTATTGGATCCAACAGAGTCAGGATATACTCAGAGAGCTTAAAGACCACTTGCAAAGGGCACATAATCAACAAAATGTACAAGCATATAAGAACAAGGTGGATCCCACATTTGAGGTTGGTGATTTAGTATATTTGAGGCTTCAACCATACAGACAGACATCCATTAAGAGGAGTGGTGCTGGAAATATCCAACCTCGCTTCTTTGGACCATACAGGGTAAACACAAAGGTATGGGACGTGGCATATGAGATTGATCTACCACAAGGCAACAAGATACACAATGTTTTTCATCTGTCATGCCTAAAAAGAGCTATAGGTAAACACATCACTCCTATTGAGGAACTACCGCCCTTGGATGAAGAGGGGAAATTGATACTGATTCTAGAGAAGTATTAGAAGTAAGGGAGAAGAGGTTAAGGAAGAGGAGCATCAAGGAAAACTTGATCATGTGGAAGAACTTACCTATAGAGGATGCCACTTGGGAAGGTGAACATGTTCTTCAGGAGACAGGTTCATAATTGCGTGTGGGAAAGCAATTTCTAGCAGGGGAGACTGTAATGTCCCCCACCGCTTGATAAAGAGGTTGTGAGAGACTTAGTAGTCTAGGATTCCCCACTAGACTATAGTCTCATATAGCATGGGGACCAAGATACACCAAATCATGTACCTGAGCACAATGTTATAATCTTAAGTTGACTTTGGGTGGAAAAAGGTGAAATGAAGAAAAGAAAAAGAACATGTGTGGAAAATCTAGGAGTTAACCTCAGGGGTTAACTAACTCAACAAAGAAATAGGTCAGGGGTATAAAAGAAAGGAAGGGAGCACTTCTCACTCATTCTGGATTATTATTGATTTCACATTTTGGGCTCTTGAGCACAAAGACTCTTTCAGGGTTTTGAGGTTACAAACCCTAGAGATCAACTTGGTGGTGAAAGATTACACCTATCTTGATCCAAGCTTGGTCCCGGGGGTGCAACATTCCTCCCACACCATACTACAACAGGTTTTGGTTCTATCCATCAACAAAGAAGGAGACAAGGCACAACTTCAGGGGGCGCACCATCTGGAGGAGATTCATTCGATCTGGGTAAAGGAGAAGGAGTTTGGACAAAAGGACTTCTGGGTTTTCTTTGTAGGGCTTAGGGCATTCTATCTAACTCATTGTGGAGGAGAGTTTTCTGTTTTATTATTTATTGGAACTTGGCACGAGTTGGAGAGAAGGAGGGCGCACTGTAGATTGAGGATTCAACCATCTGGAGGTCCAAATATTTATCATTCAGTTTGAGACTTGGTTAGGGGGTTTGACTTGCCCCGATCTACAGTTCTGGAGATTTTGGGGTTTTTTGGAGACCTTGAAGAGGGAGGCCGAAATAGTGAGGTTTAGAGAGAAGGAAGGTGCATTGCAAAAAGTGGATCTGCTCATTTGAAGGGTCATATCTTCTCCATTCATCTTGAAACTCCATCTGGGGGTTTATCTTTCCCCCATCTACTATTCGAGGGGTTTTTGTATTGTTTGGAGGCCTTGAGGAGGAAGGCCGAATTATTGGGGTCATACAACCAGCCAGGAGGGCGCATATCATCCAACAGACAAGGCTTCAGTAATCCACTGGGGCAACACTGATCTTATCTCTTCATAAGGTTATTATGGAGCCTTGGGAGGCTATTAGCTGTAGTTTTGTGAAGTATTGGAGCAACTATTCTTCCAGCTTCATTATTCTTATTGAATTTTCTCAGATCTACAGATCCATTGTATCTGGATCACTCTACTATCTAATCAAAGGTCAGATATGAAGCTATTGATTCTATACTGGTGTTATATGCTTGCATCTTGTTATTTGTTTTTGATATCTGTCAGATCTATATCTCCATGTGTAATATCCCATGAATAAACCATCAATGTGCAACTTTATGAAGTAAACCTGCAAACACAGTAAACAATTAATCAAATAAGTGTTCCAAGCGAAAAAATTGGCTTGGGAACATTACACTACATCTTGCTGAGTTGGTGCTCAGTTAAGGAGATTGGTGTCTCTGGTAGGTTGATGGCTACAATATTTGTAATAGTAGGTGTCTACAAACCTTTATAAAAGATAAGTTTTTGTGGTTTTCTCCCGCAAGGGTTTCCATGTTAAACTATGTGCATTGTGATTTGAGTTTATATGTGATTATTGTTTCTCAGGTAATGATTGATTGATGAATGGTTAAATAAAGTAAAAAGTATCTTATACCGATTCACCCCCCCTCTCAGTATAAACATAAGTTCAACAAACCACAAATGGAAGTTATTTGAAAATAAAGTGATTCATAGGGAAGTAGGATATTTAATCACATTATCCTCTGATCACCGCCCTTTACCTTGCAAATCAGAATTCATTAATGTGCAATAAGTGACCCTTGAAGAATGTGCAAGGTGAACGATATTCATAAATGTTGGTTGTGGAGCCTGATTATCTTCCTGATTTAGAGGTCTTTTACTTTCAGTCGTGTTTATACCCTATGAAGTATTTACACCCCAGAAGTATGTACACTCTTCCATGCAGGGGAGTGCAGAGGGGGGGTACCCCCTCTGTGGGGTCCGGGGGGGCTATCCCCCCGGCTGGGGGGTCTAGGGGAAAGCAGGCCCCCGGAGGCAGCGTCCCCCGAAGCAAAA
>SNQJ01S0006441.1:180876-195351 GCA_010110895.2 Picea sitchensis
CGGTCCTATTTTTCTAACAATAAAGATTACACTAAGTATAGATATAAAGAGATCAATCCTGACGACATTACTTGTGTGGAACTTCAAAAGTGCGGAAGAGGAAATGTGTGCAGAAGTGCGGAGGTATGGTGAGTGTAGAGAGCATGTTATGCAAGGTGTCCTATAGAAGAGTTGCGTGGAAGAAAATGTTGTGCGAAGAGGAGGTTGATGAACAGTTCTTTGCATAGAGGGGAGGTTAAAATAAACTAAGTATTGGGCTGTGCGGGGCATGACTTGTGCAGAATGCGGGGAAATTGTTATAGAAAAAAGAATTTCTGCATAAGATAATGAATCTCGCACAAACTCCACATAGGATAATGAATCTTGCACAAATCAATAAAATAACCAAGTGTTGTAAAATTTGTTCCTAAGTATAAACAAAATAAAATTGGGTGGAAAAAAGGATTGTATGTGTGGCATAAAAAAAAAAAGAGGGAACCCATGAAAATGGGTCAACAATATTATTATTATTATTATTANTAATGAATCTCGCACAAACTCCACATAGGATAATGAATCTTGCACAAATCAATAAAATAACCAAGTGTTGTAAAATTTGTTCCTAAGTATAAACAAAATAAAATTGGGTGGAAAAAAGGATTGTATGTGTGGCATAAAAAAAAGAAGAGGGGACCCATGAAAATGGGTCAACAATATTATTATTATTATTATTAACTAGCATAGATTCATTTTAACTATAATAAAAATAAAAATAAAAAATCTTTAATTGGAGTTTACTTTAAAAAAATGGATTACAACCAATATGACGTTGTCTAACTGACATTTAGTTGAATCGACAACATAAATATGCACGGAATCACTATTTTTTGTTGTTTAAAATCCATTTCTGAATATACATAAATAATCACTCAAATATGCAGATCTAACAATTTCTCACTAGATTTGGGGCAAGTGTCCCCTAAAAAATCGTAATTTCTTAGAACTTTTAAACTACAACCTCTCATAACCTAGTTGGCAACCAACAATATAGTTGTCAATCAGCTCACCAGTGGGGATAGGAGCAGCTTGCAACTCACTACAACCTCTCATAACCTAGTTGGCAACCAACAATATAGTTGTCAATCAGCAATGGGGATAGGAACAGCTTGCACGCTGACTCACCACTATTATTCAAGAAAAACCACGCCCCATGGATAACCTGCTGGTGGTCAGTATAATTACAAGATACCTCTCACTTTGAATCAGATCTATCGTTCTCATACCTATTTCAAAATATTGTAATGGAAAATAATGACATTCAATAATAGATTGTTTAGACTTGTCCTTCAATTTTTGGAAAAAAATTATTCAGCATATATTGATCGGCCGTAGTCTAAACTCTACGAAATGACTCTGAAAATGCTCCTGAACCGATAGCCCTGCTTTGATTGAAAACCAAAAAAAATTCTTTCCCACTGCAAGCTATCACAGTTCCTAGCTTCATGTGCGAAAAACAAAAGCTACTAACTTGCCGAATTGATGCATACCAAGTTTTGCAAATACACGATTAAAATGATTTCCAGCATTGGTTTAAACATTCCATGGCATGCTTTCGCATCGCTTTGATATCTTATGGAGAATAATGTGCTAATATGAATTACTTCACAACCCGCATAACTGTTACCAAGATATTAAAATCACAGAAGCATTTGCCAGCCCTGCAACTGTTGAACAAGCTGCATTTATCTATTGGTTTTGGGACCAGGATCAGTGGTTTCTGTGCTCAGGCCGCCATTAGAGACTGCAGTGAAAGTGGTGCGAAAGTAATCACAACATGCAGAGAAGGACAGTTGAAGGAAACGCTGGACAATTTAGTTAACATGAACCAACAAGGCATTCAGGCGGATTACAAAACCTGTGCGCAGCTTTTGGAGAAATGTATGGATAAAAAGGCCTTGCCAGAGGCGAAATGGGTTTACACCCAGATGATTGAAAATGGTCTTCAACCAAATCTATACCAAGGGAATAGTCTTATCAAAGCATATGCAAAAGATGGCCTTATGGAGGATGCACGCCGAGTCTTTGAAAAAATGCCTGAGCGAGATGAAGTCTCCTGGACAGTGATGATGGCGGGTTATATCAAGGGAGTGAATGAGTTAGAAGCTATAAAGCTGTTTTTGGGAATTCTGTGGACGGATGTAAAGCCAGACGCGTTCATCTTCGCCAGTGTTTTGAAGGCATGTGCGAGATTTGGTTTGATTGAAAGCGGGGAACAGGTTCTTGGGTATATTATCAGAGTTGGGCTTGAGTCAGATGCCTTTGTGGGAAATGCCATTATAGATATGTATGTGAAATGTGGAAGCATGAAGGATGCCCGGCAAGTGTTTGACGAAATGCATGACCGGAATGATGTGACATGGACTTCTATGATTACAGGATATGTTCAGCATGGTAATTCAGAGGAGGCTCTGAAAGTTTTGAGTTGGATAAATTGGACGGATATGAAGCCAAACCCATTTATCTTTTCTAGTGTTCTGCGTGCTTGCGCTGTTTTGGCTTCAGCCGAACAGGGGAAGCGGCTCCATGCCCAGGTGATCAGAATGGGGTTTGAATCGAATCTTTTTGTTGGGAATTCTCTGGTAACTATGTATGCCAAATGCAGAAGAATCGAGGATGCAAGGCAACTGTTCGATGTAATGCGTGAGCGAGATGTTGTTTCGTGGACGACCATGATTGTTGGATTTGGTCAGTGTGGCCAGGAGGCGGAGGCTTTGCACCTCTTTGGTAAAATGCAACAGGTAAGTGTTAAGCCGAATGAGTTTACATTCGCCACTGTGCTTAGCGCGTGTGGGAACCTGGCTGCTCTTGAACAAGGTAAGCAGCTCCATACCCATATCATAAGAAATGGACTTGTGTCATTTTTATCTGCAGGAAATGCTCTTACTGCTATGTATGCCAAATGCGGAAGCATAGATGATGCATACCATGTGTTTGGTGAGATGTCTGTAAGAAATGTGGTCTCATGGACTGCCATGATCATGGGATGCGTTGATGAGGGCTATGACGAAGAGGCTTTAGAGCTCGCTTTTCAAATGCAAAGATCAGGGATCGAGCTGAATGACTACACCTTTGCTAGCATTCTTAGTGCATGTGCCAACATATCAGTCCTTGAAAAAGGAAAACAGGTGCATGCCCTTATCATCAAGGCTGGATTTGAGTCATATGTTTCTGTTAAGAGCGGCCTTGTTACAATGTATTCAAAATGTGGAAGCATAGAAGATGCACGACAAACATTTGATTCATTGCTCAAGGGAGATGTGGTGTCTTGGACTGCAATCATTGCAGCATATGCTCAGCACGGGCCTGGTACAGAGGCACTCAAACTCTTTGGACAAATGCAACAACAAGGTGTAAAGCCAGACCATGTCACCTTCATTGGTGTTCTCTCTGCTTGTAGTAATGCAGGTCTAGTGGATGAAGGCTGGCACTATTTTAATTCCATGGATACAGATCATGGTATTGAACCAACAGTCGAACACTATACTTGTATAGTTGATCTTCTTGGTCGGGCTGGGCACTTGGATGAAGCAGACGACTTTATTAACAAAATGCCATTGAAACCTGATGCTGTTGTCTGGGGAGCGTTGCTTGGTGCCTGCAAAGTCCATGGCAATATTGAGCTAGGAAAGCGCGTATCAGAATGCCTTCTTGAGTTGGAACCACAATGTGTAGGAACACACATACTACTTGCAAACATCTATGCGGCAGATGGCAGGTGGGTTGATGCAGTGAATGTGAGACAGATTATGAAAGACAAGGGGTTGAGAAAACAACCTGGACGTTCTTGGATTGAGGTGCAGAATACAGTGCATACATTTGTTGCAGATGACAAATCACATCCACAATCAAGGGAGATATATGCTATGCTAGATCGATTACTTGAGCAGATAGAGGAAGCAGGATTTGTGCCGGACACAAACTTTGTGTTGCATGATGTTGAAGAGGAGCAAAAGGAGTATATTCTTAGCCACCATAGTGAGAAGCTAGCTATTGCGTTTGGGCTTATTAGCACTCCACCAGGAACACCTATCCGAATCAGCAAAAATCTTCGTATATGTGGTGACTGTCATACTGCCACCAAATTAATATCCAGGATTGTTGAACGTGAAATTGTTGCAAGGGATACCAACCGCTTCCATCATTTCAAGGGTGGTCTCTGTTCATGTGGAGATTATTGGTGATGCTTTTGTTCCTTGATGTTATTGGCATTTCATTGGTTACCATTTCTATTATGGTAGCTCAATGCTTTTAGTCGCTTTGCATAATAATCAGATAAAAGTCCAATATGCCTATCAAGACATGCCAAGGTTGCCAAAGTTTATGGGTGCTTGGTGTTTGTTAGGGTTTTTGTTCCCTCTCAAATCTTAATAGATCCAGGGGTAAGATGGATCTATGCATGTGTGCGCGTATGCATATTAAGTCACTTGGTTTGTATTTGTGTTGCAATTCTATGGCAACGAAATTTAGAAAAAAAACTAGTGTAAAATTAGTATCCCTATACCAACATGTGAACCAAGTTTGAAAAAAACTCGAGGTTCATTTAATAGGTCTTCATTTAATACGTTTACATTTAAGAGGGATCTATGCTAATTTTTTATTTTACCAAAACGAGCTTATGACTCTTTACACAAAGACAAACATAAACTATGGGTATCTTGGAACATCTCTAGTAAGCATTACCCATGCAATGAAAGTTCTTGTTTTTTCTTTTTCTTTTTTGATTAGCTATGAACCTCAATATTGCATCAATACATTGCAAATACCAACTTAACATACACGGTAAGGATTTGTACCTTACACCCTTTTCCATACAAGAGCAATGCTTTACTGATTGGTTATGGGGTAATCCCCCTATAGCTAAGTCTTCATGCATATAATTTATGCTAACTTAGCTTTTTTTGGTAAAGATTTTCCTCGAGGGATCAAATAGAAATCTTTACTAACATCTCTCTTTATGTACATACACATGTATAGGTATAGATTTGGTTTACAATTTTATAACATTGTTCAATTCTAAGTGGACAAATCGTTTCTAATACTTCTTACTACTTGGCTTTGTAGTGTGAGGATAGGGATTGGAAACAACACTACAAACACCACCGACAAAGAGGAAGGAAACACTAGAGTCACCACCTGAGTTTACACCTTAAGGAATATGAAGAAAACACCACCGACAAAGAGGAAGGAAACACTAGAGTCACCACCTGAGTTTACACCTTAAGGAATATGAAGAAAAGAGAAGAGAACAAAGCCTCTAAATTAATAAAGGTTTTAATTTTAATTAGTTATCTAGGTTTGTAGGTTAATTAGGATAATTCAATTAGGATTTTCAACATGTAAATAACAACAAAGCAATAAAGGATATGTGAGCTTATCTAGGGTTAGTTCCCAATTTCCTTTGGTGAACTAATTAAACTAACTGTTGAAATGAAAGARGGGAAATTGAAAGAACTCACTCGGATGAGCATGMTGTATGTAACACCCCCAATTGGAAAATGTGGATATATGTATGTATGTTCTTCTAGGTTGGTGAGCCAGGATGGATTTTGGGCATGAGTCCCTGTATATATATGCGTTTTGGGCTAGAGTGCTTGTGTGATATGAGGTTGGTGAGCTGTATGCCGAGGCTAGTGAGCTAGCATTGTAAATCGTAATCACTCTCTTTTTAATAAAATATAGCATTGCTGCACACCTGGGACATATGAGTATGGGGAGCTATGACTCTCCGAGAGGGAAAAGGGGCTAAGGGCTTATGAGGAGGGCTTAATCTAGGGGTTTAAGTAAAGGAATATAATAAAATTTTCCTAAAATGACCAAGCCTAAGTTGTGTCTTGTATTGTTTTTATCCTAAGTCCGAAAAGGTGGGATGAGTTCCCAAGAGAGGGGAACATGATTATTCATGTGCCACTTATCATGCTATTTGCATGCATACTTAAGCCTTAGGCTTAGTGAGTTTTGGAGAATTTTGTCATTCAAATGGGAGGTCACTCATTAGGACAATACTCTTTGTTGGGAGCGGAGTTGGTAGGAATTGGAGAGTTGTGAGCTATTGTAGTGGTTTTACCCTGTAAATCCATGGTGGTTTGGGTGTGTTTTTTTCTCTGAGTTTCCTTTGGGAAAGGCTTAGATCAGAGAGGGGAGTTGTTGGGAATAGGTTTCCCTGTGCGCTGGCCTAGTAGGTTCTTGTAAGCTCCCTAAGAGTAACCTTGTGCTCATAGTGCCACCGATGATTCGAATCGGATCTGACAAGAACGATTGGTTATCGGCACAAGCTCTAAGATGATCAACACAAGCAAAGTTTAATGCTATGGATGAAGAAGGAGGTCGACTTGTTGGCATGAATGGCCCCATGTCATCACAATTGATGTCCATTTTTGTATGTAATAAATGTAAATTCAGACAACATATTGTTATATGTAAAGGAATAATGAAACATTCATGAGACCTTTACATGTGGGAGAAAAAGACAAACACATAAAGAAAAGAAGGAGAAACATACTTGAGAGAAGTTGAAGCGTTGGGGATGCCTGACCTTCCAACTATCTTCCCGGTCGACACAATATTCTATATCATGTTTCCACACAATGAGAGAGGGGTTCTTTGGCTGTGAATGATGTAGAGAGGCTGCCCAGATGTCACCAAGAAGCATAGAAATGAACCATAGAGTCTCTAACTTGCCCATTGCTGAATAATAAAAAGCCTAGACGAAGCCAAAAGAATGTTGGTTTTCTCGTTTGGGTTTCCAAGGTAAATTCTGAGTCTATGTGTGGTGATTGTTTTGTGGTTGCATTATTTAGGAATGGTAAATGATGTGCACTGTCAAATAATGGTTGTCTGTGTATTTTTTTTGCAAAGAGAACTTTGTGCCAATTATTGTATGAGCTCGTTTTATATGAATATGGTTTTCATGGGTTAGTAAACAGACTAACAACTATTTAACCACACCCGTACGTTGATTCAAAGGTTGGAAATTGGGGTTTTCTGGGTGTTTATTAGCTACCCGCATACCATATGCACGTTTTTACAAATTTCACCCACTACCAATTTCACCTTAGACATTTTCCTCTGTCATTGAATGCCAAAAGCAACTTCTAAAACGTTTTCTCTGCCAATGAATGTCACAATAGACTTCCATATGTTTTGACATGCCGTGGGTTACCAAAAATATTCCCAAAACGTTTTCCTATGCAACTGATTTTCAAATCCAGCCTCCAAATGTTTTTTACACGCTGCTGGTGGTCAAAATCGCCCTGCACACTTTCCCCTTAGTTGCTGGTTACTAAATCTGAATTTCCAAGGTTTTCCCTTCGTGGTTGGTCGCCAAATTTGCCTTTTAACTATTTATTTGAACCTTGGGTTGACCCATTTCCGACGGGGTTCTTTCTTGGTCGAATTCCTTTCCTCATTTGATTGTCAATCCTTCCTAGTCAACCCAATCCACCCACCTTTCAATTGGAGTCTCTTTTGTTTGGTTTGGTTTTCTTGGTCGACTCGATTTTCGTTTAATTTGACTTAGTCGACCAGACTTTGGTCGAATTGAATTTGGTTGATTCGACTTGCCTACGACTTGACTTTCCTTTCTTCCGACTTCATTTTCATTTGGGATGACTTGTCTTGTGGCTTGATTGGTCGAGTATTTCCCATCATCCAAAGAGATAAGGTTATGTTTGTTTTACAAAGATTTTCGTATTGGTGAGACGGATAGACTATAAGCCTCCCATTTATGGATCATATGGTATTAAAGCAGAAGTTCGAATGCATTTAGTGAGACCTGCATGGTAAATACCCAGAGTGATTACAAAAGAAAGGGAGAAGAATTGTTGCCAGGGCTAGAGTGAAGTAGAGCATCAAAAATGTCAAGGGAACATTATGAAGGAGAAGAGGAAGAAGATCCCATGGTCAGGTTGGATCATTTTGAGCATAGTTTGGCTACATTGACATCAACAGTGTCACAATTATTGGCAACAAAGAGCAAGGAAACACCATCAACAAAGGCTTGTCATGAATGCCCCGAGAAGGAAGAAAATAAGCCAGAGACATAATGTAAGGCTAAGCTAGAGATGGGAGAGTGTAGCTACAACAAGACATAGGTACCTTTTTGTGTGGGGGCCAAGGTGGACATCAAGCCATATACCGGGGAAGTGGATGCTATCATATTAAACCAATGGCTACAACAGATGGAAGTATACTTCAACGTGCATGAGGTAATTGTAAAACAAAATATTTCTTTTGCTCGGTTGAAGCTTGAAGGCCATGCTTTAACATGGTGGGAGAGTGATGCAGTAAGCAAAGAACTAGGAAATGAGCCACCATTGACTAATTGGAAGGTGTTCAAGGACATAATCAAATCTCAATTTTATCCAATAGGATATGAGGAACAACAACAAATAGTCTGACATTACTTCAGGCAGAGACAAGGACAAACAACGTAGGAGTTTACAATAGAGTTCAAGAAGAGAGAAATTCAGATAGGAGTCTCTCTCAAAAGTACATACATGTTAGTCAAGTATTTGGGGGCATTGCAACCTCAAATTCGTAGACAACTGATGTTATTTAGACCAAAGACAATTGATGAGGCCAATATTCAAGCACATACCTTGAGGGAGACAAGAGAAAGCCACAAACTACTTACAAGTAAGTAGAACCACAAGAACAACAGAGAAAGAAGAAAAACAAGAAGACGTGGAATGAGAAGAAGATCGTGGCAACAACACAAGAAGAAACACCATCCATCCAACAATGTAAATGATGTGATAAAAAGAGGCACACTGAGGTGAATTGTTGGAAATTGCACCTTGAGAAGTGCCCCAAATATTTTCAAAAAAGAAAGAAGAAAGCATTGATATCAGTGGATGGTGAGGAACAGGTAGATAACATCTTAGACTTAGAAGGGAAGAATAATTGCACTAATTTTTAGAAAGAGGTAGTATTAGTTGGTTGCAGTCACAAGGAGGAGAAGACAATGACTAAACATTTCTGCATTAAAATCCACATGAAGCAAAGCAAGGTGGATTGTTTGTTTGATCTCGGTTCACAATTCAACTTGATCTATGCACAATTGGTTGAGAAGCTTAGGTTGGATATTCAATATCATCCACAACCATACCCCCTGGGCCGGGTAAGGCAAGATGTGGAATTGAAAGTGAGCAAGCAATGCAAATTTAAGTTTTCCATCAATCAAAACTTTGTTGATGAACTAGTTGCAGATGTGGCTCCTATGGACATATATGGAGTCATCTTGGGAAGTCCATATTTGTACGTGAGGGATGCCATTTTCAGAAGGAAAGAGAACCGATATAGGCTAGTCAAGGATGGAAAATCTTATGCCATAAATGCACACAAGGACAAAGCTAAGCTCTCTGTGATCAATGATCATCAAGCAAGAAGGATAATGGGAAGTACAAAGAAGTTTGTATTGATGTTCCTGAGAGAAGAAATGTAGCAAGGAGAAGGAAACGAGTTGGAGATGAAGGCATCCTTGGAAGTATGTTGTGGCGAGCAACGTCAACAACTACAACATCTGATTGAATCCTATAAGGAAGTGTTTCAAGAGCCTCAGGGACTACCACCCAAGAGAGAGGTTGACCACGAGATTCAATTGTTCCTGGAGTCACCACTGCCTAACATTGCGTTGTATAGGTAGTCCATCATCGAAGCAGATGAAGTAAAGAAGCAACTACAATAGTTGTTGGAACAAGGAGTCATCAAACCCAATACATCACCAAGTGGTTCACCCATCATCATGGTGCCAAAGAAAGATCGAAGCTGGAGAATGTGCATTAACTACCATGCCTTGAATAAGATCACCATCAAGAATATATATCCTTTTCCAAGGATTGATGACTTGTTGGATCAACTACAACAAGCCAAATTCTTCACTAAGCTAGACCTCAAATCAGGACACCACCGAGTGAGGTTCAAAGTGAAATATGTATGGAAGACAAGATTCAAAACAAAACAAGTTTGTATGAGTGGTTAGTAATGCTTTTTGGATTATGTAATGCACCTGCAATGTTTATGAGACTAATGAATGATGTGCTATGTCCCTTCATTGATTCCTTTGTAATAGTATATCTAGATGACTTACTAATATTTAACAATACTTGGAAAGAGCACCTCTGACATGTGACACATGTACTAGAGACTTTGAGGAAGACTCAATTGATTGCCAACTTGCAGAAATGTGAGTTTGGAAAAACCTCTTTGACATATCTTGGAAACATGATTGGAGGAGGAGAACTAAAGGTAGATCTAGAGAAGATTGATGCCATCACCCAATGGCCTATTCCCACCAATGTGACATAGGTCAAGAGTTTCATGGGAGCAACTCAGTATTTGAGAAAATTCATCGTAAAAATTCTCCATAGTGGCAATTCTATAGTGGCAACTCCATTTCATGCCATAACAACCAAAGGAAAGAGCTTTCATTGGGGTAAGACACAACGAAAAACATTTGAATACTTGAAGAAGAAAATCAATGATGCTCCAGTGTTAGCTATACCAAATTTGCAACGACCTTTTGAGCTAGAGACTAATGCTAGTGGATATGCAATATGAGCAGTACTCATGGAGGGAGGAAGGCTTGTGTGATATCATTCAAAGTTGTTTCATGGAGCAGTGCTTGACTACCCCACGTACAATAAAGATCTCTTTGCAATTGTACATCAGTGAAGAAGTGGAAGCATTACCTCTTGGGAAAAAATACTATCATACACATGGATCATCAACCCCTTCAATATCTACAGAATTAGAGAAAGATGTAGCATGTGAGGTATTACAAGTGGTTAGGTTTCTTGCAACAATTTCATTTATTGATTAAGTACAAGAAATGAGTCACGAATAGACTAGAAGAAATTCTCTCTTGACTACCACTAAATAAGATTACAACGATTGGAATGATAATGCAGCTTGAGCCTTTCACTCATGAACTTCTGAGTGAAGATTATGAGGGAGATGAGGAATTCATAGGAGTCTATAAGAAACTAAAGGAGAGGTTGGTTGCTATCATGGAAGGAAATGAATAACACCTCCAAGATGTGCTGCTGTACAAACTAGACAAACTAAGCATACCCTGGGACAAAAGGGTTCAGTTGATGAGAGAAGCACACACTTCTAGGGTTGTTGGATATTTTGGCGTGACAAAGACAATGGCGAATCTGCAGTGGTATGTGTATTCGACAAAGATGCAGGAGCAGGTGGAAAATTTTGTTAGAGGTTGCGTTCTTTGCAACACTAGAAAGCCAAGCAATCAGAAACTTGGCTTGTACATGCCATTGCCAGTGCCAAGCAAACCTTGGGAGAGCATCTCCATGGACTTTGTTGGAGGTTTTCCCATGACTCGTAGAGGCCATGAATACTTGTTCGTTGTAGTATTACCAATTCATAAAAATGTGTGTGCTCATTCCCTGTAAGAAGGAAATCTTTGGGAGAGAAGCAACTGAACTATTTTTCAGCCATGTYTGGGTACATTTTGGATTACAACCTCCATCATATCTGATCGAGACAACATGTTCTTAGGAAGATTTTGAACATTACTTTTGGAAACAATGGATACCAAGTTGAAGTACTCCAATTCCTTCCATCCTCAGGCTGATGGAAAAACYRAGGTAGTAAATAGGATGTTGGTGCAACTATTGAGAGGTTACAGTAGAAAACATCCGAAGACTTGGGATGAGTAGATAGTCTAAATTCAACAATCTTACAATAGAGCACTTCATTCTTCCACCAATAAGTCTCCTTTCGAGACTTGTTTTGGTTATCTACCTCCTTCACCATTTGATATCCTTTATGGACAACAGAAGGAAGAAGCATGACTACAAGGAGAAGAACAAAAGGAAAGCACATTCGTGGAAAAGATCAGGCATATACATCTAAGGGTTTGGGAGTATCTCAATAAAAACCAATGGTTGTACAAAGATATGAATCACTAACATAAGGAGGATCATAAATTCTGTGTTGGAGACAAGGTGTGGCTCTACCTCTGTAAGGAACAACTGCAAGGAGTAACAAAGAAATTCAAGCCCCTTAGATATGGACCATTTGAGATCATCGAACAAGTGAATAAGAACACCTTCATAATGAAACTTCCACCTTATATGAAGATAAACTTAGTGGTGAACATGGAAAATTTGAAGTTGTTCGAACCCTCCATGTTGTATGAGGAGGAAGAACATCAAGTTCTTTCGATTGTTGAATACCTTGCACCTCTTGGAATTGAGGAGTTGAAGGAAGACACAGTGCTGCAACACAAGGAGTGAAGGACTTGCAGAGGACAACAATAAATGTGGCAGATTGGTCTTAAGGGAAAGACTACAAGGAAAGCATACTGGTATGAGAGGAATCAGATTGCAAGAAAGTTCCCTCATCTATCCTTGGTAGATTTTGGGGACCAAAATCCTCCCAATGGGGAGGTGTGAGCTGAATCGGATCCGACAAGAACAATTGGTTATCAACACAGGGTCTAATATGGTCAACACATGCAAAGTTTTAGGCTATGGATAAAGAAGGAGGTTGACTTGTTGGCATGAAGGGCCCCATGCCATCACGATTGATGTCTAATTTTGTATGTAATAAATGTAAAGTCAGGAAATATAGTGTTATACGTAAAGGAGTAATGAAACTCTCACGAGACCTTTCCATCTAGGAGAAAAAGAGAAACACATGAAGAAAAGAAGGAGAAACGAACTTGAGAGAAGCTAAAGTGTTGGGGATGCCCGACCTTCCAACTATCTTCTTGCATGACACAATATTCTATATCATGTTTCCCCATAATGAGAGAGGGGTTCTTTGGATGTGAATGATGTAGAGAGGCTGCCCAAATGTCACTGAGGAGCATAGAAATGAACCAGAGGTCTTGTAACTTGCCCATTGCTAAATAAAAAATATGCTGGCCAAAGCCAAAAAATGTTGGTTTTCCCGTTTGGGTTTCCAGGGTAAATTTTGAGTTTATGTGTAGTGATTGTTTTATGGTTGTATTATTTAGGAATGGTAAATGGTGTGCACTGTCAAATAATAGTTGTCTGCATATTTTTTTTGCAAAGAGAACTTTGTGCCAATTATTGTCCAAGCTTGTTTTATATGAATATGGTTTTCATGGGTCAGTAAACAAACTAACAACTCTTTAACCACAGTCGTACGCTGATTTAGAGGTTGGAAATTGATGACCATCCTTCTGGAGCCGTTGCTATTCATTTGGGGGGTTTTAATTTTGTTTTTAGAGTCGTTGGGAACATTCTGGACTTGCTGGGTGTTTTCCTTTTCCCATAAATCATAGACAACATATATATCAAAAGATGGGGTTTTTTAGGTGTTTATTAGCTACCCACAGACCATATACACGTTTTTACAATTTAACCCACTACCAATTTCGTCCTAGACATTTTCCTCTATCGTTGAATGCCAAAATTGACTTCTAAAATGTTTTCTCTGCCAATAAATGTCATAATCGACTTCGATATGTTTTTATGCACCGTGGGTTACTAAACCTATTCCCAAAACGTTTTCCTATGCAACTAGTTGTTGAATCCACCCTCCAAACATATTTTACAGGCCGTCGGTGGTCAAAATCGCCCTACACACTTTCCCCTTAGTTGGTGGTTACTAAATCCAAATTTCCAAGGTTTTCCCTTCGTGGTTGGTCGCTGAATTCACATTTTAACTATTTATTTGAACCTTTGGTCGACCTATTTTTGATGGGGCTCTTTCTTGGTTGAATTTCTTTCCTCTTTTGACCGAAAATCCTTCCTAATCGGCCCAATCCGCCCACCTTTCGACTAGAGTCACTTTTAGTCAGTTTGGATTTATTGGTCGACCCGACTTTTGTCTAATTCGACTCATTCGACCAAACTTTGGTCGAATCGACTTTGGTCAATTTGCCCTTCCTCTGACTCGACTTTCCTTTCTTTCAAATTCATTTTTATATGGGACGACTTGACTTGCGGTTTGATTGGTCGAGTATTTCTCATCATCCAAAGAGCGAAGGTTATATTTTTTTTACAAATATTTCTAAGTTGGTGAGACGAATAAGCTATAATCCTCCCATTTATTGATCAATACAAATTTGAAACTTCTTGGCTGTCCTATTGCTGAAGCCCTAGAAGGGAAGTGGTATGGATGAAAGACTATGGAGTAGTGAAGGGGTACACTTCCTTGTGTGGGACAAATTGATGGGGAATGAGAGGCTGTGAGGTGGAACTGCTGTTGGATTTGGTACCTTGGCCTATCTTGTGATTTGTGTACTATGAAACCTTAGTGGTGTTGAAATAATGTAACCGCAAAGTGTACTCTTATTATTATTTGATATATTATTCATTGGATCAATCCCCATTGTGGATTGATCATGTCGGCTACTTTAAAAGTACCAAATCCCCTTTTGCGGATTGGTCATATTGTAATTGTAAAAGGAAAAAGAAGAAGTCGGCCCCAGAATATATCAAA
>SNQJ01S0006441.1:201081-216495 GCA_010110895.2 Picea sitchensis
TACTTATAAAGGACCAAATCCCCTTTTGCGGATTGGTCATATTGTAATTGTAAAAGGAAAAAGAAGAAGTCGGCCCCAGAATATATCAAAGAGGCCCCGAAACATAATAGAGGTGGTTATAACCACCCAGTTGGCGAAGTCGGCCTTGCCAGTGATGACACACTTCACATGTGACAATCTTGTATAAATAAGGAGGCTAGTGCCTCACTTAGACACACAACTCACTTGCTCATTTGTGAGACAAGTTTCAGAATTGCAGTTAATAGAAGAGGGAGAGAGAGTGACACATATCTGGGAGAGGATATTCTGCATTAGTTTAAGAGATCTCTCGGCATTGTATTGGCTATCTATAATAAGGAAGTTTTGCTGGGTTTTCTTCCCCTAGAGGGTTTCCTAGGATAAATGTTGTGTGTCTTGTGATTGTGTATTTCTCAGTGATCTTGTATTACGCTATTGTTATCTAATCAAATGCAAAGAACTATAATAATGGCTTAAACATTAACAAGTGGGACTGGTGAAAGTACCTTTTCCTTGGTGGATTCATAACCATGGTTTGGGGGTATCTTGCTGTTGAGAGTATAAGAACAATAATGACTATGGCTGGGTGGGAAGTCTGATGTCTGCAGCTAGTTGGTGCTTCTATAAAAAGATAAGTGTCGTGATTATTATGCTTTCACTACTATGCTTAAATGTGTGTGTATTGTGTTTATTTTCCGTTGTGTTAAATATTTGTATGATGCACAATTTACTCTCGAATGTCTTGCATGATTAATTATGAATGCATATGAATATGCACGGGTGCATGAAAATCATTAGCTGACATAACTATAACATATGTAAGGATTATTTGTACAAAGTTTTATCAGATCCCTATTGGGCATAGTCTATGATGGTATAAGAGGAAATTTTCAGTGTTATGAGAGTGGTTTTGTGTGGCGTGGCCCAGGCTGGGTTTGGGGTATGCCTCATTGTGGTATTAGAGTTTGAAATGGTAGTAGAGGGACTCGTATTGTAGGTTGGGTATGTTACATTATGGTATCAGAGCCTAGTTTTACAACATTGGACTTGTATGGGCTAGAGACAAAGTGTAGTTTACAATGTTCGAGCTGTATGGACCGAGAACTAGGTTAAAATTGAAAATTTGCAGAGTGGTCTGTTTAATATTTGAAAAAAATTCACAAGGAGAGGAATTTGTGAAATTCCACAAATGTAGAGAATATATGGGTTCCAATGGCCCATATGTGATTGTATTTTGTGAAAATGGCATGGATTTTAAAATTTGTAGTGGCATAACTGGTTGTTGGGCCAATTTGTGGTTTGCAGAGTCAACCATGGAGGGTCATGGAAAATTTGGGGCAAAATTCACAATTCTGGGTGTAATATCGTGTGAAAAATGCACTTAGGAATTTTAAATTGATGATTGTAGATCCGAGATGTACAAAATTCATGTCATATAGAGGAAAATCCATGGAAAAAGGGAGAAATTCGCAAAGGGAGAAATTTAGAAAATTTGAAAATTTTGGGATTTTCTGTACAAATGACGTTAGGGGTGATTGGTGGTGGTCAAGGGGGGTGAACACATTGAAACTCATGTGCTAACACATCATACATCTGGGAACAAGAGGTTGGATGGTGGAACCATGAAGCAGAATGAGGACCATCAGAAAAATATTAAAAATGCGCTTTTAACAAAAAGCTGGATGTCAGATGCCAGATGCCACATCAACATGGCCATGACAACATGCCATGTCATCATCATGCATCATATTCCATGACAAAATTTGTAACATATGCCACATATACAGGGCCAAAATGACAGATCGAGGGACGAAGGTCAGATGGTGGAACTGAGAGTCGGAACTTGGACCATTTGAAAATACAAAGTTTTTGATAAATTGGTTTTTATTGAAAAGAGAGATCCATATCGTGGAATAGGGAAGCAAAATTGTGACTATTCAAAAATCTAGAAATCTAGAAATCCATAATTTCTTTAAAAGGGCCTTAGAGAAAAATCCATAAGGTGGAACCAAGAGGTGGATCCATGACTATCCAGAAATCTGAAAATTTCGTAAATGGGATTTTAACAAAAAACCAGATGCTGAATTCCATGCCAGTAGTGCTAGGTGGGATAGACATGTCACCTCCAACGTTGATCCCACGTAGGACAATTACAGACCATGAAATAAATTGGGGCTGACATGGAGTTTCCAGTTGGAGGATGATGTGAGAATAGGACATGTGTGAGTCTGTGGTGAATTCGAGACAAAGAGACCCCGTTACATGTCACATATCTTTTAACACAAGAAGAATGAGAACCTGTTGATGATATTGTAGCTTTAGGAGGTATTCCCACTAGAGGCAAAGGTGCAAGGAATGTGGGAATATTTATTGGCACTAGATTATCCTTTCGTTTGAGTGAAATTTTCCTTGGAATGAGGCTTGGGCCTCATGGGCAACTTGATGGGCTTTGTCGAATTGTGATGGAGTGTTACACCCACAAAGAGGAATAAAATATTCTAATTAATTGTTGAGTTTAGAAGGGGTGCCTAAAATCACTCATTAGACTCCTATATAAGGAGAGGAAATATTGTGACTAATTATTGTGACATTGTGGTGATTGAGTTAGCATAAGTGAGTCTTCACTTATGCTAGGAGGCTTGATGATTTCAACAATGGTGGAAAATATGACCTGGAAGAGAGGAAGCCGCAGAGAGCGAATTGTATGAAGGTGTCAATACAAGTTTTCTATACGTGTACGTGGGTTGTAGTGCGCACAATCACATATGTATGCGATTTGTAGGAAGGTGAATCACGTATTTGTAGGTTGCAATGGGCACAATCACATATGTATGTGGGTTGTAGTAAGGTGAATCACATACAGGGTTTTATGAGAAGGAGCAGGTCCGTATAGGTTGACGTCAATGACATTACATGTGACATCAACATGCCGTACAGGTGGTCTATAGAATATTTGTGGGCAAAGGAAATTTCCAAGGATTTGTTGAGGTTTGTTTTTCTGATTTGTCTGGTTATTGGAGGAAAGGTTGTCCTTAGAATTTGGTGGATTTGTATTGGCTGAGAGGGCTGGTTTTGTGCTCACAATTTTTGAGTTTGATAAAATTACAGAACACAAATCTCGTGTCTCATATGTGTTGATGATCCATATTTGATCTTTTTTTTTTGTTGCATATATTTTCAGTCAATTATTTTCAATGTAAAATTTTTCAGTGATAAGAACTAGGGCTTACTGTTAATTCACTAGGAAGCGATTTTCAGATCTGAAAATTAGTCACATAGAGTTGCATGTGAAAATTGACATGGTATTAGAGCTTAGGATTTGAAGAGAAGGGGATAATCTTGAGACACATCTTTGGATGTAACACTGGAGGAATGTTTTTCTTGTTCTTGTTCTGGGCAGATCACCATGGTGAACACATTGAAGATCAAGGATAGGTTGAAAGGGGAAACCAAATTATGGGCTTGGAAGGCTAGGGTTCTCCTTCTATTAGAATAAAATGACCTCAAAGAGTATGTTGAGGGTGAAGTTGTGGATCCTACTGATCCATAGGAGTTGAAAACACACTAGAAGAAGGAATTGAAGGCCAAACAAGTGTTGATAGAGTATGTGAAGGACCACTTGATTCCTCACATTGATGAGAAGACATTTTCCAGGAAAATGTATGTTGCTTTGGTATGTCTATACCAAAATAGGAATACATGCAGAAAGTTGAATTTGAAACACCAGGTTCAAGTTGTCAAGATGTCTAGTGAGGACAAAGATGTGAACTAACTTATGAATATTACACAGATCAAATATCAGCTTGTGGCCATCGGTGACAAGGTGGAGGAAGTTGAGTTAGTGAATGTGGTGTTGAGATCTTCACAGGTCTTGGTAATCATTCATGCAGAGGATATGTGCATGAGAGAATTTTCCAGAAATTGATAGATTATGGATTGATTGTATCAAGGAGGAGACTCGGTTGGTTTCTAGGGATGATATGTATGGTATGGTGAAGAGTAGAAGTCATGAGAATGAGACCCTTGTAGCCCGTGCTAGGAAGGGAAGAAGAGGTTCTCCATGAAGAATAGGTTCACCAGGGAGAAGGGATTCTCCCGAGAGGGAAGCATCTCCAAAACCAAGATGGAAGAAGGATATCAGTAAGATCATATGTTTTGAGTGTCATGACTATGGTCACTATGCTTCACTGTGTCCACACCATAGGGGAAGGGGAAGAAGGAAACAAGCATAAAAAATAAAGGTTGATGAGGTTGCAGATAGGTTCTATAAGGAGATCTTTTTGGTATTCGCTCTTTCAGGATTAGTTTCCAGTATGGGAACTTGGTTGGTGGATAGTAGGGCATCTTGTCATATGACCAGTGCACGAGAGTTATTTGAAAACTTCACTGAGACTGGTTCAGACTTGTGTCTGGAGCTTGGTATGGGAACCAAACATGCAGTATGGGGATCTAGTACAATATCATTTCGGCTAGATTCAAGAGAAGTGATAAGGGTTTCAAATGTGTTATGGGTTACATAACTTAGGAGGAGTGTTATCTCAGTCTCAGATATTGAGAAGAAAGGGTACCAAATATTGTTTCGAGATGGAAAAATGTTGTTTGTTCCTAGACGATCTAGCTACAGATTAGAGGTGGTTCTTGGAGTTAGGGAGGGAAATATATATAGGTTGAGGGGCCATCTATATAGGTAGAAATGGTCTCCATTGTGTTGAGTGCCCCCATCAAGTGAGGAAACTTTTGCTGAATTTGGCCCTGGGTGAGCCACTTGCCTTGGTGTAGGAGCTTCCTTGCCTTGACAACCCGATAAATCTGGATCCTCTATTGGCGAGTGTCATTGAGCCGTGTGTACATTATCTGATTAGTGGATTCCTATTCCATGCAGTCAGGGTTGAGCTCTGTTAGTGTCAACTGTTTTGCGATCTCTGAGGTGTCCAATAATGGTGGAAAATATGGCTGAAGGAGGTCCACATTGAACACTGGGTGCAAGCCAAGGAAGGGTGGAGTGTTGAGCTCAAAATCATTGCTACCCATAGCTTTGGTGATAATGTAAGGCCCATAACGAAGTGGGTAGAGCTTCCGATGGGGCCCTGTAAGACGCTCTTTCTGAAAATGTAACCAGACCTTGTCTCCCACTTGAAACTGGTGCGGTACCCTGTGTTGATCATGGCGCTGCTTGTACTTAGCATTGGTTTTCTGCAAAATCTCATGGACCTGTTGGCGGATGTGATGAATCTTCTCAATGAATCTAGTGGCTTTGTTGGTCTCAAACTAAACATGGGAATAGTCTGTCTGTGTGGTTGCAAGATGTAGTGCAACCTTAATGGGACCCAAGGGTTGGAATCCCAGCCCCACATGAAATGCGCTATGTCCGGTGGAGATATGGAGAGCCCTGTTGTAATTGTGATGAACATAGGGGAGACTTTCATCCTATGTACTCAGATGCTTAGAGTTGTACATGTGCATGATATGCACAATAATCCGATTAACGACCTCTATTTGGCCATCGGTTTGGGGGTGGAAAGCAGTGGATTTATTGAGCTTGGTGTCCAAAAGTGACCAGATACTTGACCAAAATGTGCTGCGGAACCTGCTTTCCTGGTCAGAGATGATAGTATTTTTTATCCCAAAATGGACCCACACTCATTCGAAGAAGAGCTTGGAAATATCTGCCGCTGTGATGTTCTTCTTGCAAGCTGTGAGGATGGCCATCTTTGAAAACCGATAAAATACCACAAATACACAATCAATATGGATTCCCAAGGCTTCTGAAGAGTAGGAAGAGGGGTGTATAAGCCTTGCTTCTTGATGACTGGCTTGGAAATGACACATGCAATGCAATATCTGATATACTTGATGATGTCTTTTCAAAGTTTTGGCCAATAAAAATGTTTCTGTAGAACGACCACATTTTTCTCCACGCCAAAATGTCCTGCCATATGACTGTAGTGGGGTTCCCAAATAAGATTTGCATGCTCACTTGTATGAATAGAAATATGACACATATGGCATAACAATCCATATTGAGTGTGAAAATCGATGACATTCACACCTGTACCCAAGAGCTGATAGGTGGTGGCGAAGTCCGAATCTTGCTGATAAAGTTGGGGCCACTCATATGCCTCTTGTCCGTAGGAATGGAGCACAGTGGTGAGTGAAACCGTGGGAGGTTGAATGAGGTAGTCAATGCCACAATTTGTGCTCCCTATATTATACATGATGTTGAGATGGAATTGCTGCAAGTAGGTGAACCACTTCTGATGGCAGTCATTCTACAACTTCCCTTGTGTCTGTATGAACTTCAGAGGCTTGTGATCAATGTGGATGATTGTCTCCGTTCCTAGAATGTAATGTTTCCATTGACAACATGCTTGTACAATGGAATACATTTCCTTGTCATAGGTGGGGTATTTTTGGATAGTATCTGAGCATGTCTCACTATGGTATTCCACCAGATGACTGTGCTGAGTGAGAGCTGCGCCTGTAACATAGTCATATGCATCAGTCTCAATATCAAACAATTGTTGTAGATCGGGAAAGGAGAGTACTGGAGTTGAGCACAAGCGATGCTTTAGATCATCAAATGCTCGTTGTTGTTCTTTCCCCCATGCGAACTTTTCCATGCCACCACCCTTGGTCACTTGGATAAGGAACCATGCAATATGGGAGAATACCAACACAAACCGTTGGTAGAAGTTGGTTAGTCCCAAGAAGCTCCGAAGCTCAATTAGTTTGGTCAGGGCTAGCCAGTCACGGATGGATTGTATCTTGGCTAGATCAACATGTACTCCATGCTCATAAAAAATGTAGCCCAAGTATTGGACCCTGTTCATTCCAAAGGAACATTTTTCCAAGTTGGCATATAGCTTTTACTGTCGCAGAGTGCTCAAAACTTGTTGAATATGCCACATGTTCTCCTCCCAAGTTCCGCTGAAGATGAGGATGTCATCCAAATATACAACCACAAAAGAGTTGGTGAAGGGTTTCAATACATTATCCATCAATGTCATGAAAGTGGTTGGTGCATTTGTTAAGCCAAAGTACATGACTAGCCATTCGAAGAGACCTTCTTTAGATTTGAAAGTTGTATTCCATACATCAGTTGGTTCGATGGGAACATGGTGGTAGCCAAACTTTAGGTCTATCTTGATAAATAAATTTTCCCCCTTGAGTTGGTCAAGAAGGTCATCAATTTTGGGAATTGGGTACCGATTCCCGACTGTGATTTTTTTTAATGCTCTGTAATCAATGAAAAGTCACTAGATCCTGTCCTTCTTCTGCACTAGTACAATCAAGCTTCCGCAAGGAGAGGAGTTGGGTCTGATGTTCCCCTTTTGAATAAGCTCTTGGATATGATGCTTGATTTCATCATTTTCCATCAGTGAGCAATGATATATTGGTCTATTAGGAATAGGGGCACCGAGGGTTAGATAAATTGGATGCTTGACTTGGCAGTGCGTTGGTACCCCGATGGGTGAGGATAAGATGTATCTGTACTCTTCCACGATCCCGTCAACTTGCTTCTACTGAAAAGAGAGGTTCTATGTAGAGGCCACAGATGTGGTGTCAACTTACTACTTACTGTGAGCATGGATCATAAAGAAGACTAAATTCCTGGTCTGTGAAATGAACTTACTGCATTTCTTAGTAGAGATTAAATAAATAGCGGTAGGCGATGCTACCTCTGGTATCCTGTACAATTGTCTACCTAATGTAATAATAACATTACGGGGTATAGACTCATACACAACATGACACTTCCACAAATATGGTTGTCCTAAAAGAACATCACAAACTTCAAGGGGAGAAATATCACACAATACCTCGTCTTTGAAAGTCTTGATGCCGTAGGGAGCATGACACTATTGGCTGACACAAAGATCTCTTCCTTGTAAAATCCAGCCAATGGTGTAGGACTGCGGGTGCGGTGTCATCGATAGGTCCAACTTCTTGATGACCTCTGCTGAGATCAGGTTCTTCTAACTACCTCTATGGACAAAAAAATGAGGCAGAGCCCCCTTTACCCACATCTGTAAGTGAAAGAGGTCTTTCCCTTCCTTTGGTTCTTCTGGTTTCCTTGGTTGGAATTTGGTGGTAGCGACAGTGGAACTGCATTCAACATCAATAATATGCTTCCCTCCTTTTGGATTTTGATTCAGAGTCAGAATCAACCTCTGACTCGGAAGCCTTCATCTTGACCATGAGTGACTGCGTGGAGCGACATTCTTCAGTGTTGTGCCAAGGGATTTTATGGTATTCACACCATTTTCCTGTGTCCTTCTTCATATTCTCATTACCCTTCTTGTGTTTCAGATTAGACTAGTTTTCCTAAGAGTGTCCATCTTTTCTCTATCCCTTGTTGTGTGGGTTGGGGCTGCCTTTGCCCTGCTTCGACTGTGAGGAGTTTGCAGATCCAAACTCTCACCTCTTCTGCTTAAATTTTTGCTCGATCTTGACAACATATCTATAAGCCGTACCCAATGAGGCGATGTCCAGAAACTTCATTTCTGTTTGAATGTATCTATTCAAACAACCACGATATTTGAGCACCCGATGTCGCTCAAAGTCTTTGATACCCAATTTGGTGCGTATGGTATGGAAAATATTGGTGAAATCTTGTACTATTTGGTCCCTTTCCTAATGCAGGGTGGTCCATTTGGTGCACTGGTCCTCATATCTTCCAACAGGGTAGTACTGTTCTTTAATGGAATCCCGAAAGGAATCCCATGTATGGGTGACCAAAAATATTGCAGATTTCTCTATGGACCTTTTCTCAAAGTAAGTATCCCACCAGTACTTAACATGGGGGATGGCCTTGAGGAGTGAAAAAGTAATCTTTTCCCTATAGGAAAAATTGTGGACCGAGAAATACCCTTCGAACAGATTCAACCATTTATCTACAACATCCACATCTATTAGTCCTATAAATAATGGAATATCAAAATTTACATGTACCTTGAAGAGGGTTGCATGGACGCTTGATGAAGATGCTTCTCCGTTGGGGAGCCGCCAAAGGATCTGTGAAAATTTGTCCATCATTTCATTCCTTTGTCGTGCAAGGGATTCCTAGAGCAACATTTTAAAAGGATCTCCTACTCCAACATCTTTCTTTTCAAGTCCCAACTTCTTGTACTCAGATCTTATCGGGGACATGCACAAAGAAAAATAAATGAAAAGCATACCGCTCTGATACCATTGGTCTGGATTTAGGAGAGGAATAAACTGATTAACATACTGAATATAATAAACACAAAGATATGGAGAACAACACATATATCCAGTAAACAATATCTTCTATTGAATAAATGAAATAGGATGAAACTGTAGAACTGTAGAACTGAAACAACTTGCTCGAATGGTGGTAGTTATCTCTGAGAAGAGATGTGGCTGCTACGTGCATCCGTCTGAGAAAATGATCAAAATGAGGCTCCAGATGCCTTTTTAACATTACTCATGAATTCCAAAACTCTAGACATCCAAAAACCTAACCCTATGAGGTGAAACGCCAAAAGTCATGTGGGCCCCGATGGGTAAGTTGGTACCTCAACTTCTTGAGGTCATAAATTTTGCATACGAACTCTATTTTAGGCATGTAATAGAATTATGTAAAGGTATTTTCGAGAAATACACATTACACATTCACTCTCTGACTCCGTCTCCAGTTGGAATGTGGCAAGCCAAAAAAACACTATTTAGGGCCCCAAAACGGACCTGGAATTACAGAAAGATGTGCTGACATGAAAACATAAAAAATAAGCCAGTTGGATTAGGTGGGAGGCCACTAGTATCCACTTGGAATATGTGTAGGTCTTCAGACAACCCCAAAAGTGTAGAACCCACAATTACAAAGAAGTACAGAATAATGTGCTGAACTAAAAACTGTCAAGATGAGCCAGTTAGAATAGGTGGGTGGCCACCAATATCCACCTGGATCGAATCCTCGAGTAACAATTTAAAGGGATATCCTACCCAATCATATCTCTTTTATTCCCCCATGGGAGATCATCATGTTTAGGGAGGCAAATCTTGCAAAGGCTCAACTGGTTCAAGACCCAATTGCTTATACCCTAACCTTGTTGGGGACATGCCCAAAGAAACAAATGAAGAGCATACCGCTCTGATACCACTGATCTAGATTTATGAGGGGAATGAAATGAAACACAAATCTATAACATTAACACAGATTTACAAAGAACAATAACAAAGATACAATGGAACTTAACTTATATTCAATAAAGAAATCTGCTGAAACTGTATAATGCAAAATGAAAACAATCTTGCTCGAATGGTGGTAGTTAATATCTGAGAAGAGATGTGGTGGAAACACACATTCATCTTAGCACATTAAAATGAGGCATATTGGCCTTTTTAGTGTCCAAAAGTAATCATAAAACCCTATAAATCCAAAAAACTAACCCTAGGAGATGAAGTGCCAAAAGTCATGTGGGCTCCGATGGGGTAAGTTGGTACAACAACTTCTCGGGGTTGTAACATTTGCATATGATCTTCGTTTTAGACGTTTGATACCTTGTTGGAAAGGTCTATATGATAAGTACAACTTTTGCTGGGGGTCAAGGTATATTAATAATTTCCACCTGCCACCCAAAATTCTAAAAAAATGTCATTTAGGGCCTCAAAATGGCCCCGAAAGTTTGAGACTCAAAAAGTTGTAAAAAAACTGCCAAAATGAAAACTTTAACTGCAAAGATTAAAGTTGTATGTGAGCTAGTTGGAAGAGGTGGGTGGCCACCGATATCCACCTGGATCAATCCTACCTCCTTAGGAAGAAATGGTCCCATTGTGTTGAGTTCCCCCATGAGATGAGGATTTTTTTTCTTAATTTGGCCCCATGTGAGCCACTTGCCTTGGTGCAGGAGTTGTCCTGCTTTGAGTTCCCTTGATCCATGTGTGCATGATATTATTAGTGGATTCATGTTCCATGTAGGTAGGGTTGATCTTTGTCAGTGTCATTTGTTCTTCTATCTCGGAGTTTTCCAATAAGGGTGGAAAGTATGGGCCAAGGAGGTCCACATTAAACACTGGTGCAAGCCAAGGAAGGGGGGAATGTTGAGCTCAAAAAAATTGTCACCCACAACCTTGGTTACGGTGTAAGGTCCATAACAAAGTGGATAAATCTTTCGATGTGGTTCTGTAAGGAATTGTTTCTACAATTGCAACCAAAATTTATCTCCCACCTGAAAATTGTGTGGCACCCAATGTTGATCATGGCGCTGCTTGTACTTGGAATTGGACTTATGAAAAATATCCTGAACCCATTTGTTGTTACGAGGAAAATGACTCTATGGCATGGGGTAAAACACAACAGATGGAAATGACTACAAAAATTAACTCTAATCTCAAGTATTCTATATAAATAAATATACTAACAAGACAACATAAAGAGCCTACCTCGTCTAGACGTTCGATGAAGTCCACCGTTGAGCACTTGACTCAAAGAAATACACCTGCAACTTGTCCTCAACAAACAAGATACGCAATCATATGGTGATAATATATAAATTTAGGACATACAATAGGATAATCCATCAATATTCATAACAACGCCCATGGAATAACAATTCAAATATTTGCAAGACATTAATTGGACAAGAAAATAGTATTACTATTAAAATGTAATCAACAAAAGTGTATGAATGAAAAATTTCTGTGTCGGCACGTTCAAAACCGAGAAACTAAGTCCCTTCTAACTAGTCCTCCACCACTTCAATCCTCCACCAAACTCAAGATCATAGAAGAGAGACAATGAGGTCATCCACCAAATAAGGAAGAGATTGGTGGCTGAACAATGTGTTCAGACTTAAAAGAACAAAGGTATGCAGACTCAATATGAAGTGAAAAATTTCTCTAGAGTAACTTTGCTCTCAAATTTGAATTCTTATCCTCTTCTCCACAACTTGGATAAGGCCCATTTATAGCCTTCAAATGGAACTAAAGGGTCGAGTCAAAACATTTCCAGTATATGTAAGGTCAAGGATCATGGATCTCATGACGTGACATGGAAACCCAACACCATTTTTTAATTTTGAGCACAAAACCTGATGTACGGGGGCTGTAATGGTGCAACCTGCTATACGCATGATGTATCGCTATTAGGGAGAAAATGTGTGGAAAAATATGTTTTTAATCTCTGGGAACTGCAAAAGGGGACTTCAAGTCTGCATAGGGAAATGGAAAAGGCCTTATGAGAAAGTTGCATGGGGTGAGGAAAATCTTTCTATAAAAAATGCACCCGAATGTGTGAGGTCAGAGGAGTATCTGCGATGGATGAAATACATTATAATTCCCAGAAGTGGAGAAATGGATACCCAAATCGATGAACTAGTTTCTCATAAGAATATTACAATCCACAATGACTTTGTGCACATGGTTGCCAATTTGAATTACATTGCAAATCCATGTGGAAATATACCAAACAACTGTTCATGGCCATGAATAGGCAATACAAAAGTAGATACATGCAATAGGTTGTCATAGTCACGAATAAGGCCAAGTGAAAACCAATCTCAAAATATGAATATATCTATATGCAATGGAGTACAATATGATCTCCCATGATCACTGAAGTCATATAGGTAATGGTCCAATGAATGATAGCAACAACTCAGAGAAGCTGGGACTATGAAATGATGTCTTCAAGTCTTCTACACGATCCTCCAAAGGAAAGCTCATACAAGAGAGACAGTGAGGTTATCCATCAAATACGGAAGAGATTGGGGGCTGAACAATGTGTTCAGACTTAAAATGACAAAGGGATGTAGAGTCAATGTGAAGTGAATAATTTCTCTAGAGTAACTTTGCTCTCAAAGTTGAATTCTTCTCCTCTTCTCCATAGCTTGGATAAGGCCCATTTATAGCCTTCAAATGGAAATCAAGGGCCGAGTCAAAACRTTTCCAATATATGGAAGGTGAAGGATCATGGATCCCATGACGTGACATGGAAACCCGACACCATTTTTTAATTTTGAGCACAAAACCCGATGTATATGGGTTGTAATGGTGAAACTTGTGTATATGCATGATGTATAGATGTTAGGGAGAATATGTGTAGAAACATATGTCTTTTAGCTCTAGGAACTACAAAAGGGGACTTCAAGTTTGCATAGGGAAATGGAAAAGTACTTCTAAGCAAGTTGCATGGGGTGAGACAAATATTTCTATAACATTGCAGATGCGTTGGATTCGTTCAATGAACTAGGTGGATTTATCGGCTTTGGTTTGAGCATGGGATGATTATTCCTATGTGGACATAAGGGGTAGTGAAACATCCATGGGACCCAATGATAAAAATCCAAACCCTACCTAAAAAGGGATGTGGCTAGTTGAGCTATGTATGGATCTATTGCAACTGTGCTAAACATAGGGAAAAATCTCATCCCATGTGCGCAGATGTTTGGAATTGTACATGTGTAAGATTTGAATGATCATCTTATTAAAAACCTTGGTTTGGCCATCCTTTTGGGGGTGTAAGGACATGTATTTGGTGAGATTGGTGTCCAGCCGTGACCAGAGGCTCAAACATAATGTGCTAAGTAACTAGCTATCCCGATCTGAGACGATGGTTTGTGGCATCCAAAAATGTACCCACGCTCGTTTGAAGAAGAGTTTGGAAGTGGAATCACATGTGGCCTTTGTTGTTATGCTCTTCTTGCAGGTGACCATAATCGCCATCTTAGAAAATGGATCAACCACCATGAAAAGACACTTATTTCCTTGCTTGGATAAAGGAAGGCCCAACATGTAGTCCATTGAGATGGATTCCCAGGGCCTGTCGAGAGCATGAAGAGGGGTGTACATGCCTTGTTTTGTAATGGCCAGTTTGGTGATGGATCAGGTCATGTAGGACCTGATATACTTGATGAGATCCTATCAGAGTTTCGACCAATAGAAATTTTGCTGCAACACTACCACTGTCTTTTCTACGCCGAAGTGTCTTGCCAGCCGACTCTAGTGAGCTTCCAAAATCAACTTTTCTCTCTCTCTTGATGGAACATAGAGATGGACTAGATGAAACAACAACCCATCCTGCAGATGAAAATGAGTGACAACTGTGTTTGTTCCCAACATATGATAGGTAGTGGAGAAGTCAGGATCTCTCTCATAGAGTTGGGGCCATCGAGATGTCTCAAGTGTGAAAGAGTGTAACACCATGGTTAGTGCGGAAACTAGAGGTCAAATGAGGCAGTCAACGATGTGGTTGGTGCTCCTTATCTTATAATTGATGTTGAGATGGAACTGCTGCAAGTATGTGGACCACTTCTGATGGAGGTCATTCTACAATTTTCCTCATGTCTGCATGAACTGCACAAGCATATGAATAGGGTGGATGACTGTCTCCTTCTTGAGAATGTAATGCCTCCACTGGTGCTATGATTGTATAATGAAGTACATTTCTTTGTCATAAGTAGGGTACTTACAGAAAATATCTGATAGCGTCTCACTATGATAGGCCATAGGATGTCCATGCTGAGTGAGAACTATTCCCACAACATAGTATGAAGCATTTGTCTCAATCTCAAAAGGATGATGGAGGTTGGGTAATGAGAACACCGGGGTTGAGCACAAGCACTGCTTCAAATCATCGAACACTTTCTTTTGTGAATTCCCCCCCACAAATTTTTCCTTTCCACCGCCTCTGGTCACTTGGCTAAGGGCCCATGTAATGTGGGAGAGTACCAACATGAACTTGTGATAGAAATTGGCAAGGGATAATAGGCTCCAAAGCTTAGTGAGTGTGGTCATGGCTAGCCAATGAAAGATGACCTGAATCTTGGATGGATCAACATTCACCCCATGCTCATCAACAATGTATCCTAGATACTGGACCATGTTCATGCCAAAGTAGCATTTTTTCAAATTTTCATATAGCTTGTGTTGCCGCAAAGTGTGCAGAACCCGTTGAATATGCTGCAAGTGTTCCACCCAATTCTTGCTGAATATGAGGATATCATCCAAATACACCACCCAAAAATAATTGGTTAAAGGCCGCAAGATATCTTCCATCATCCTCATGAAGATTGTTGGGACATTTTTTAAGCCAAAGGGCATTACCAACCATTCAAAGAGACCTTCCTTGGAATTGAAGGCAGTCTTCCATACATCGATATGCTCTATTGGGACTTGGTGGTAGATGCACTTCAGATCAATATTACTGAAGTATTTCCCCCCCTTGAGGTCATCAATAAGATTGTCAATTCATGGAATTGGGTACTGGTTCCAGACTGTGATTTTATTTAGGGTCCGATAATCAATGCAGAGCCACCAAGTCCCATCTTTCTTGTGAAAAAACATGATTATGATTCCACAAGGTGATGAGCATGGGAGGATGTGCCCCTTTTTTAGTAGATCTTGGATCTAACAATTTATTTCCTCATTTTCTGA
>SNQJ01S0006441.1:219183-232363 GCA_010110895.2 Picea sitchensis
TTTTTCAATGGATGGTCATGCCCTTTGGCTTGAAAAACTCCCCTAAAACTTTCATGACGATGATGGACAATATCTTATGACCTTTCACCAATAATTTTGTGGCGATGTATTTGGATGGCATCCTCATCTTCAACAAGAATTGGGTGGAACACTTGCAACATATTCAACTGGTTCTGCACACTCTACAACAACACAAGCTATATGCAAATTTGGAAAAATTCTCCTTCGACATGAATAAGGTCTAGTACCTAGGCTACATTGTTGATGAGCATGGCGTGCATGTCGATCTAGCCAAGATCCAAGTCGATTGTGACTGGCCAATCCCGACCACACTCACTAAGCTTCATATCTTCTAATGCCTTGCCAATTTCTATCGCAGGTTCGTGTTGGGATTCTCCCACATTGCTTGGGCCCTTATCCAAGTGTCCAGGGGTAGTGGAAAGGAAACATTTGTGTGGTGATAGTCACAACAAAAAGTGTTCGATTATTTGAAGCAACACTAGTGCTCAACCCCAATGCTCTCATTACCCAACCTGCAACAACCGTTTGAGATTGAGACATATGCTTCAGACTATTCTATGGGAGTTGTTCTCACTCAACATGGACATCCCATGGCCTATAATAGTGAGATGATGTTGTATAGTGTCCGTAAGTACTCCACTTATGACAAAGAAATGTACTCCATTGTACACGCCTGACGCTGGTGGAGAAATTACATTCTTTGGAAGGAGACACTCATCCACACTGATCATAAGCCTTTGTAGTTCATGCAAACACAAGGAAAATTGTAGAATGATCGCCATCAAAAGCGGTCCACATACTTGCAGCAGTTCCATTTCAACATAAAGTATAAGACAAAGAGCACCAACTGCATTGCTGATTGCCTCAATCGACCTCCAATTTTTGCACTAATGATGGTGCTACACTCTTGCATACATGAGACCTCCAGATGGACCCAACTCTACGAGAGAGATCCTGACTTTTCCACTACCTACCTTATACTGGGCACAAAGACAACTGTCTTTGATTTTCATCTGTAGGATCGATTATTGTGCTATCTGGGCCATCTCTGCGTTCCATTAAGAAAGCGAGCAAAGCTGATTTGGGAAGCTCACTATAGTTGGGTGGCATGAAACTTCGACGTAAAAAGGACAGTGGCAGTGTTGCAACAAAATTTCGATTGACCAACTTCAACAAGATGTTAACACTTATATCAGGTCCTGCATGACTTGCGCCATTGCCAAAATGACCATTAAGAAACAAGGCATGTACACCCCTCTTCCTACTCCCGACAAGCCCAGGGAGTCCATCTTTATGGACTGCATGTTGGGCCTTCCTTCAAACAACCAAGAAAATGACTGTGTTTTCGTGGTTGTTGATCGATTTTCCAAGATGGAGATTTTGGTCGCTTGCAAGAAGAGCATCACAACATACCATTTCCAAGATCTTATTTGAATGAGTTTAGGTAAATTTTGGGATACCAAAAACCATATTCTCAGATCAGGAGAACCGGTTCCTCAACACATTCTAGTCGAGCCTCTAGTCATGACTAAACATCAATATCACCAAATCCACAACCTTCCACCCCCAAACGGATGGCCAAACTGAGGTCACCAACATGATGATCATGCATATATTGCGCATGTACAATTCCAAGCATCCATGCACATGGGATGACAGTCTTACTTATGTTCAACATAGTTACAATAGAGCCATACATAGCTCAACCGAACACAACCCCTTTCAGGTGGAGTTGGGATTTCAACCATTGTGTCCCATGGATGTTTCCTTACCCCTTGTGTCCACACAAACATAATTGTCCCATGCGCAAACTGAAGCAAACAAATCCACTTGGTTCTTTGAACGAACCCATCACATCCGCCAATACTTTCAAGATATTTTGCATAATTCCAATGACAAGTACAAACAACTCCATGATCATCATCGGGTGCCACACAAGTTTTAGGCGATAGATAAAGTTTGGCTGCACTTACAGAAATAATGCATTACAGGATCCCCCCGGAAGCTTTGTCCAATCCACTATGGATATTACACCATCACCAAGGTTTTTTGTGAAACTTCTTTTGAGTTCAATATTTCCCCTTCCTTTTCTTGCACCCCGTATTTATTGTGGACCTCCTTCGACCACACTTTCCACTCTTATTGGACACCTCAAAGATAGAAGAACAATTGACACCGACATAGAGAAACCCTGACTGCATGGAAAAATGATCCAATGATTAGATCATGGACACACAGGTCAAGGTCACTCTCCAACAAAATCTTAGACTTTATTGGGTTGTCAAAATGGGGCAACTCCTGCACCAAGGAAAGTGGCTCACTTTGGGCCAAATTCAACAAAAATTCCTCATCTAATGGGGGAATTCAACGCAATGAAGACCATTTATTCATAAGGAGGGAGGATTTATCTAGGTGGATATCGGTGGCCACCCACCTCTTCTAGTTGTCTCACATACATCTTTCATCTTGGAAATTAAAATTTTTGTCTTGGTTGTTTTTTTTTTCTAACTTTTCAGGTCCTAAACTTCCGGGGCCATTTTGAGGCCATAAACAACATTTTTTGGGCCCGCCGCAGACACAACATTAGTTTCGTTAAAATGTGATGACATAATGTCTAGTCCTCAGATAGACCTTTCCAATGGGCTATCGTGTGCCAAAAACGGAGATCGTATGCAAAAGTTATGACCCCGAGAAGTTGATGTACCAATTTACCCTATCAGGGCCCACATGACTTTTGGCACTTCATCTCCTAGGGTTAGGTTTTTGGATTTATAGGGTTTTTTGTTTACTTCTTGATGATAAAAATGCATGTAGGCCTCATTTTGATGTGCTCAGACAAATGCGCGTAGCTGCCACAACTCTTCTTAGAGATTAGCTACCACCATTCGAGCAAGATTGTTTTCATTCTGTATTTTATAGTTTCAACCGATTTCTTTATTCAATAGAAGTTAAGTTCCACTGCATATCTGTTATTTTTATCTATATATCCATGTTAATGTTATAAATATGTGTTTCATTTCGTTCTTCTCATAAATATGGATAATTTTTTTTTCAATCAAAAAGTTTTTATTCTTTCTTTCTAAAAGAAAATTGTTTTTTTTCCCCAAAAAAAAAAGAATTTGTTTAGGGATGTTTTTGTTTTCCATCTTAATTTTTCTCCTAATGTAAATTTAAAAAAATACAAAATTAATTAGTAAATAAATTATCAAGTAATAACACTTTTATATTTAAGATTCGATTTTCGGTGGTGCCAATGGTCAAGGCCATGGTTTCAATTAGGTCATAGTTTTAATTAAAAAAAAAAGTGGTGCTACTGGTAGCATCACTTTTCGATTCAATGGTTAATTTTAGGGTTCTGTCCACAATGTCAAGGGCGTGATTTCAACCAATTCACAATTTTAATCACCTCCCCACCACTTTTTGATTTAGGGGTTGATTTTGGTTCTTTTTACCCAAACATATCATATTTTTGGGCTAGAGTTCTTGTTTTGAGGTCACAATGCTCATTAAGTTGGTAACTATGTTTGTAATCATAGTATCCAACCACTCATTATAGTTGAAGTGAGCTAATGAAAGTTAAATTTATATATTTCAAAAGCTCATGTCGATACAACCTATGAAATAGGAAGGAGTCTTCGGAGAATTGGGAGGTATGTCTCCCCACTGTTGAACTGTAGGAGGAAGTACTCCAAATATTTCTAACCTAGACTCAGGTTTGGGTTGAGAAGGGGCATATTGTTTTGGAAAAGTGTCATGTTGAAATATGATAACTTGGATCGGGGTAGTGTATCATGAACCTTGTTAGGAAGAGGGAAGTTTTTTCTATTGAAAGACACAACACCCCCCTAAGTTGTGAGTGTTTCACTTATGATACTTGTACAACTTGTATGTACTAAGGAAATGATTAGGTTCTAAGTTTTAATGATTATTTGTATGAGTACTTGTTCAAGGAAGAGGAGCCTCATGTTCATCATACTGCTTGGGTGGAGGCATGTAGGGATAAATGGAAGGAGATGTCGGAGGTTCACCTTGAGCAACCTGTTGAGGAGGGAAGGTTTTTCTAAGATAGTCTCTAAGTTTCACAGTTTTTTTAAGGATTTTCTCTTCAAGTTGTCACATGTAGGGCATGCGTCCGTCACATGTCTTACGTGAGGTAAAATGTTGTATGTTTGATTGGTTGGAAGAAGAAGGTCGAATTCTATGATTAACTTGACTAGAGCCTGGAGAAGGGATAAGTGCTAGGTTGGGAGGAAGTGGTGGATATCCTCCATGGATAGCTTGGTTTATATAGTAATTAGGGATAAGATTCCCTATGTTATAACATAGGGAATAATTGTTGTATGAGTGATTGGATGACTATCAAGAGGCATATGTATAATAATAATTTAAGTAAAATGAGATAAGTAAAACACAGTTTGATGGTAGAATTGGTTGACACCAAGATGCAAGGAACTAAAGAAAATAAAATAGAGGAGTTAGAAGAGGGATCCATAATCTATGGAAAAAGGGAGGAAAAAGGGAAGAGAGTATTCAATCAAGAGATGGAAGGGTTGATGAGAAATCCTTCCCAAAATATAGCATGACGATAGGGATGGAAAATAACCCTATTGCAAACACCACCAACAAGGAGGAAGTAGAGAGGGGAGTCAACACCCAGTTTTAGGGTAAAACCAAGAAACCCTGGATGAGATCAGGAAGAGAAGAAGAAAAGTGAAGGGAGAAAGGCATTTGAATTAATCAGGGTTTTGATATTCAATAATTTTCTATGGTTGTAGGTTAATTAAGGAATTTAAATTAGGGTTTCCAACAAGAAATTAACAAAGGAAATGCAAACTAAGCTAGGGTTAATTCCCAATTTCCTTTGGTGAACTAATTCAACTAATTGTTGGAAATGAACAAACTTCTCTCAAATGAACATTTTTATAGGCATTGAAACTTCTTATGTTTCAGATGAGAGTTGTGACAAGTATTTAAGAGAGTGTTACACCTTATAAATGATCCACCACATGCACCTTATTGTTTCTATGAAACATACGTGCACCAATATCCAATACAAAAAACACACACTTGATATCTAACCACATAAAATGATAAAACAACATGTAATAAATGGAGGCCCAAGTGTCTTTAGAAGGGTTTGATGCCTCCTTTTCCCTAACTATGCTAGAAACATAGTTACCAACTTGACAAGGACCCTCTGGAGTTTTGGTTTTTTTATAGGTCGCATTTAGTTGCTAATTTTACCTTTGTTTCGAAAAGTGGTGCTACCAATGTATATTTTTATTATTTATTTATTTATTCTTATTATTATTTATTCTAGGTTTAAATTAAAACTTTTTGAACCTGCGACCTTAACAATCTCGTAATGTTGCTAGAGAAAACATTGAAATTAACCCTCAAATTGAAAGGTGGTGCAAAGAGCATCACCTTTTTTTTCGAGGTCAAAATTACTTCTTTGAAACCATGACCTTAAGAACTTGTATTGTTGCAACCAAACAATTAAAACCAACTTCGAAATTGAAAAGTGGTGTTTCTAGTAACACTCCCCATTTAAAACACTTTATATCAAAGGGAGAAAAAACACATATTTCTTTTTAATAAACAAATTATTTTCTTTTTAAAAGCTAAATTTTAAATTTAAAAAACACACGTATATAAAATATTCTTCGTTCTTTTTAATTAAAATTAAAAAAATCATTATAAAAATAGAAATTATTATTTTTTAAATACAAATTCAAAAACATAAAAATATTAATCTTTTCAACATTGTAAATTAAATTGGAGGGCCCTCCCCAATTTGCAATTATATATATAATTTTCTTTTTTAATATTCAATGTTTTTTTAATTATATTTAACATTGTCTTTTTTCCTTTTTTTAATTTGTTTTTTCTTTAAATTTTATTTATGACGATTTTGTTTAATAATAATAATTAAAAGGAGTGAAGAAATATAGAAACATGTTTTTCCCTCTTAGTTTGGATTTTGTTTTGTTTTTCAATTTTTATTCTATATTTTTATATAATTTTCCATATTTTTAGTTTTTTTTTCTTTTTTTATTATTTTGTTTGCAACTATACTGGACTTTTAGGCTATGGTTTCAAAACCATTTTAATTTTAAATTTGGAAAAAATGGGTTGTTACTTGTAGCACTTTTTTTTTTATTCAAGAGTTGATTTTAAGATTTTGGTTTTAAGTGTATTGGTTGTGAAAGTCATGGGTTTCAAAGAAGTTGCAATTTTGACTTCAAAAAATGTGGAGGAGTGCTACTTGGAGCACCAGTTTTCGAATTATGGGGTTGATCTTAAGGTTTTGGTTGCAACGGTATAGGTTGTTAATGCCATGGTTTCAAAGAAGTTGTAATTTTGACCTTGGAAAACAAAAGATGTTGCTCTTTGCTCCACTTTTCAATTCCAGAGTTGATTTCAATGTTTTCGCTAGCAAAATTACGAGGTTTTTAAGGTCACGATTTCAAAAGGTGATCATTTTAACCCCCCCAAAAAGGGGTGCTATTGATAGCACACCTTTTCAAAACAAAGGTTGATTTTGGTGTTTTAAACCCATAAATATGGGTTTTTAGAGCTAGAGTTCTCGTTTTGAGGTCATAATTATTGTCAAGTTGATAACTATGTTTAGAACCTCCATTGAGGTTGTAGGGTTGAATTTCCTTTTGAGATGCCCTAAGATGAGAGAAAAAAACTGTAAGGTTGGAGAAAAAATAATAGGAAGACATCCCTGTTGAGGTGTTGGATAAGACTAATGCAAGTAGCCCAAGACCTTGGTAAAATCTTTAGGAAGCTAGATCAATATTTGATGCTAATTCAAGTTTGCACCTGTGAACTAATGAGAGAGAGAGGGGATTACAAAATTTCAATAAAAAATTACAAAGATTAATTAAATGATATATATTGGTAAAGGAATGACCTGAAGGCACAAGTGAATGAAAAACTAATTGTTAGAAAGAGAGACCTAGACATAAAAGTCAAACCATGTAGTTTGGTCCAGGTGTAAGTGAACGATAAAATGAGAGAGAGAGAGAAAGAGAGAGAGAGAGAGAGAGAGAGAGAGAGCACTATATGGTAAATTCAAATCATTTGGTTTGATCATGTACCATAGTTTTTGAGTTCATACTATGGGGTCCCCCCAAAATAGGCTCTTTCTTTTCAAGCTATGAAACATAGTTGCAATTTAGTGTTTTCATATTAGAGAAGGTTAACAAAGATTTGAATCACTTTACCTTGTAAAGAGAAAACACAAATGAATTTGGGTCATTGTCTATATGTATTGAAGCATATTAAGTAATTATGAACCCAATCATAATCTTGTTCCCCTCAACTAGAGCCAAAGACTAAGGGGGTATCTCAAATGAGTGCCTTGAAGGGTAAAAAATGATCTAATCCACCACCACGAGACAAAGGGAAAAATAATGATGGTGGCCAAGGATCCTACCTAAGAGTTAGACATTTCTAAGAGGTCATATATCTAGGGTAAGTTACGGTGAAAAAGTAAAATGGTTCAACATAAAAGGATGATAGAACAATATTGATATCATCATTAAGAAGGTCATGCATGGACATGACATAAAAGAGAGTCACACTGCGAACTTTATAATGAGTAGCCATATGTGAATACTAAAGTGAAAAATCCATATGCTAAAGGATCTACTCTTCAAATATCTACTTCATATTATACCTATATCTTTGTTAATCATTGTAACATAACTTATTCTTAATGGAGCCACCAACATATCTTTGTTTTATTTTAGCTTATGACTATAAGTGAATATGTAAATGTATACAATAAATTTGTTACACATATATATATTCTAATGCAACCATTGAGATACTTTAAGGTAATTATTAAATGATCAATGTTATAATACAACATGTTAATATAGAAAAATATATAATCCATTTGGTTCATTAAGCTACAATCACTTTATTTATGGTGAACATTATCCACATTACAATGAAACAATACACAAAGAACACTCAAATTTCATGATCACAAAACACAATGATAAGCGTGCAAGATACACTGATCCATAAGCATTTAAACGTGTCATAGGCAGGTATAATCCAACACTACAATCACTAATTAATACATTATTAGTGCTAGAACATAGAGTAAAAAATTCTAAACACATTGATTCAAAGGAGACAAAGAATTATAAAACTAGAGTTCCTGATTTGACCATCATTGTTTTGCTTTCTCAACATTTACATAGAATAGGTCATGTAAGAGAAATGTGTCATAATCTACATCCTATATATATACACACCGATGGATATTTAACATAACAAGGACAATAGATTGAAATCCATAAATGACAAGTATTTAATAATTGAATAATATATAATAAATATGAATAATAATATTATTGATAAAATTTCATGTGATGGTATACTATTGTGGAAAATTTTCCCCCGTGGATAGTTGAAACCTCCCTTGGATGAAGACCCATTTGATCCAAGACAAAGAAAAAAAAATGGTTACTACTTTCCCTTTAGATCTACTCTCTATGTTAACAATCAAAATGAGAAGATAAGGATAGATGAATTACCTCTTTTACGTTGGTTGTCCTCACTACTCCAACCCTTGATATTGATGTCCAAGTTACAAGAGAAGTCTTCTAAAGAACACAACAATACCTTCTTCTTATACACTATATTGTCAACTAGAACAAATCTATCTATGATGAATTAGACAATAATAGACATGCATATAGTGAACACATAGGAATGAAGGGAATAGGCCAAGTTATATATTAATGCGACACTTAAGTGCGACATTTGACAGTGAGACACTTGTGACACTTTAAGTGCGACATTTGGTAGTATGACATTTGTGACACTTATGACACTTATGTGCGGCATTTGGTAATGCAACACGTAGGTGTGTAACAAATCCCCCCTGAAGTGTGAAGTCTGAAGAAAAGATGATTTCTGAGACACTTTACAAAAATATGTATGTGAGGATGCTAGAATAGGAGAGTCAGGTAGAAGCTACAAACTAACATCACACACTATATATGTATCATCCCCGAGGTATGCATACCAATGCTCAAAATAAACTGACTCAAAGCATGGTTGTTGACCAATACATTACAGATCCATGAAAGCACTAACTAAGGATATGTCCACAAAATATATAATGTGGATCCATACCTCCATGAATCAATCAGGTCGTAGCCATGAAAGAATACAAAACGAAGCTATGATATGACACAAACATAGCCACATACCAATACCAAGTGGATCTATGTGATATCATATACATAAGTGAGATCTCCAACATGATGGTCATACTGGAATCTTGTTAAGCACTCAAATAATCTCCATCACAACCTGGGTGAGGCACACAACAAAGGTGCGTTCCCAGGGTCTTCATACCGATCTAAAAATAGTACAATTCTAGCCATATGAATAGATGTGTTGATGTTGAACATGGTAGAAACCACTTGATTACCGGTCATTGATGTATACCATTAACAAGTGCGAGAGAAATCACCAATGATGAAAATGACTCCCAAGGTACCCTGGTACATTCCAACGAATGTGAATAAATGAGTTGAAGTCAAACATCTGTAGAATCATTTGATTGGAGGCCAATGATGTAAATCTACTGTTGAAAGTGAACAGACCTGCCATTGAGGCATGCGGGTTCCAATGTACTAATTGGTTTCTAAGTTTAATTCCTAGATAATGTGTTGAATTCGATAGGAACAAACTCATCAAAGGAGGGCCATGATGTGTCCCCCATCATCGACACAAAATTGAAATAGGAAAGTGATGTAAAATGCTAGATCAAATGAGCACAAACTGACATGAGGATGAAGGTTGGTAATATTGTAGAGTGGTTGATTTGGGATGAAACTTCCCTTGAAAATTGTGAGGCACGAAAAATGACTTGGAAAAATTGAATCCACTAAGAGATAGACCAAAGAATAGTGAGACGATACATGGGACACTCTTTGATTAAGACAAAGGAGTATAATGACTTAGAGACAAGCCTATTACCCAACTGTAAGAAAAGACACAAATAGGTGACATGTTCAAGGGAGACAATAAACTGCTACCATAATGATTTCCAAAAACCTGACCCACTTCCCTCATTCCCCCCCCCCACCATGGACGATGAGTACCACTTTGTTTTTTAATAATATTGAGGAGGATAACATATGCTTGGTATAACTCATATTTGATGAGTCCCTCATCACATGCTTAATGAACCTGAAGAAGGAGAGGTTCGGTTCCATATGGGTCCTTCAATATATAATTTTACGAGCCCAGAGAAGATAAAATCGATGATCTTTTCACATTTAGAGAGTCTGAAAAGAACTTAAAGAAGACTCCAAGAGTGTTATTTTTTGTAAATTTAGTCCCCCGAGCCCGAAAAAGTATAAAAAAATACAAGGGAGAACTCTTCTAACGAAAGTTGACTACAGTATTTCTTTTTCCTAATTAGTCCATCTAGTCTGAAAAAGGGTACTCCAAATAGATACCCTTTCAAATACTTTTAACAAGTGTGAAAGGAAACAAACTCACATGACAATATTTTCATGTTTAGAGAGTCTGAAAATAATTTAAAGGAGACTCCAAAGAGTTCATTTTTCGTATAGTTTTTACGAGCCTGAAAAAGTGATAAAAGTATGCTCGAAGTGTCTTCTTCATTTTTTAACGAGATTGAAACAAAGAATGAAACTGTACTTGGGGTTGGTTTCATTTTTTAATGATCTTGAAACCGAAAATTAACTATGCTCAAAGTGTCTGCTTCATTTTTTAATGATATTGCATCAAATAATGAAATTATGCTCGGGGTTGGTTTCATTTTTTAACAAGCTTGAAATTGAAAATTAACTATGCTCGAAGTGTCTGATTCATTTTTTAACGAGCTTGAAACATAGAATGAAATTGTGCTCGGAGTTTTTTCTTAATTTTTTAACGAGATTGAAACTGTGCTCGAGGTTGGTTTCATTTTTAAACGAGCTTGAAAAAAAGAATGAAATTGTGCTCGAGATTGGTTTCAATTTTTAACGAGCTTGAAACAAAAAATGAACTATGCTTAGAATGATACCCATTGACTAGTTTCTTCCCAACATGATGTCTATAGGTTGGTACTTTGAGTGATATCCATTGGGTTTTTTTTTCCCAACATGATGTCCAGAGGTTGGTATTTCCCCCCCAACATGATCAACATAAGCTAGTATATTAACTCCAACATTATTTCCAGAGGCTGGAGACATGCCCCCCCAAGCTTCATTTCGTCCACCAACTTTTCTTCTGCACCCGATTAGACTCTTGGCTATTAATAGGAATAGGTTCATCAGAGAGGGAGGAAGAAATATGTTCAACTAAGATCGACAGAGGAAATGAAGGTTCAAGTACTATATCTAGTGGAAGAATCGACTCAATTGGAGGGGGGTCTGTTTCATTTGTTAACGAGCTTGACACGAACAATGAACTATGCTTAAGGTTATCTGTTTTATTTTTTAATGAGCTTGACACATAAAGAAAACTATTCTCATGGTTATCTATTTTAGTTTTTAACGAGCTTGACACAGAAAGTGAACTATGCTCATAGACCTTGACCATGGCTTCCAAGAGCTCTTAATTGGATAAAAGAACAATGCTTTGGAAAAATGTATGTCAAGAGACTCAATAGGGGTAACGGGGGAAATATCAGGCTCCAAATACCCCATTGGATATTTCACCATGTTGACTATCGGATCTGAGTCGAAATAAGTCGAGCATACAGTGAGAGGATCCTTCTTAATAGCAGTTGAAGGCATGGGACATGATACCAAATAATTAACCAGTGGAAAAAAAATGAACTATGCTCATAATGATATCCATTGACGAGTTTCTTCCCAACGTGATGTCCAAAGGTTGGTACTTTGAGTGATACCCATTGGTGGGTTTTTCCCCAACATGATGTCTAGAGGTTTGTATTTTTTCCCCAACATGATCAGAAAAATCTAGCGGGTTAACTCCAACATGATGTCTAGAGGCTACAAACATGCCCCCCAATCTTCGTTTCATCCAATGACTTTTGTTCTGCACCTGATTAGACTCCTGGATACTAATAGGAATAGGTTCACCATAGAGGGAGGAAGAAAGAGGATCAACTGACACAGGTGGAGGAAATGAAGGTTCAGGTACTAGATATAGTGGAAGACTCGACTTAATTGGAGGGGGGCCTGTTTCATTTTTTAACGAGATTGACACAGACAATGAACTATGATCAAGGTTATCTATTTTATTTTTTTAACAATCTTGACACATAAAGCGAGCTATGCTCATGGTTATCTATTTTATTTTTTAACGATCTTGACACATAAAACAAACTATGCTCATAGACCTTGACTATGGATTCCAAGAGCTCTTCATTGGATGAAATAACAATCCTCTAGAAATAATGTATGTCAAGAGACTCAATAGAGGTAACGACAGAAATATTAGGCTCTAAATCCCCCATTGAAGAGTTCACCATGTCAACTACCAAATCTGATTCAAAATAAGTTGAGCATACAATGAGAGGCTCCTTCTCATTAGCAGTTGAACGCATGGGAAATGATACCACATAATTAACCTATAATGGGAGGGAAATCAATTTCATATAAGGAACATTCATGGAAGTTGTATGGTTGGCGACCAGATTAGGACTAACGAACAAAAGATGGTCAATGGTCACAATGTTTCTATTATGAGGGAAACACATCACTCGAAAGAGTCTGGACACGACAAATTTCATAAAATGGACATAGTCCCTCCCAAGGTGTAAATTAATGTGTAAGGGACCTTGGAATACTACCATAACATCAATACAAACATTTTCCCTCGTAAGGTGATGGGAAGATGATGAAGGATCCCTAAAGGTTCATTGGATCTCCTATTAAAAGCCATCATATGATGGGTAACCAACATAAGTTAAGGGGAAACCATAGATTTCCAAGCGGTTGAGGATATAATGCTAACATAATGTTAGGGTACTAACCCGCACATAGGTAGAACAATATATTCAGATGTAATAAAGGTCAATATTAATACGGCCTTTCAATAAAATAGAATAAGGTGGATGTAAGAAGACCTAATAGAAGCTTCCGCTTCTAGAAGGATCTTCCTCTAGATGCTTCTTTTTAGTATAAATAGGAGTCGAGGG
>SNQJ01S0006441.1:233595-252327 GCA_010110895.2 Picea sitchensis
TCAAGACTAGAAAATGGGCTTGGGAATACCAAACATAAATCCACAACCCAAAAACTAAGAAGAAGTGGTGTCACCATGAGGACTTTCCTCTCTTCAAAGCCCCAAACTTGCAATAGTCCTCCTAGGAGAATGTAAGAGGGGAAATCTCAACCAATCGCTTCACTTGACCTCATGTTTGAATCCTCTATGAGAGGATATTTCCCGAATAACGTTAATTGTTACTACTAGATTTTACACTCTCTAGTATTCTATAGTTTCATTCCTATGGCCTTGAAGAGTTAACTCTCCAACCTACTATCAAGGCCCTAAAATCCTAGACTTGTTTGTTTGCTATTGAAAAAAAAGTCTAATTGATTTTAGATTATGCACATCATTCCTTTTAATGGTTGTTTTTTACTCAATAGGGTAAGTGAAAGTGAAAGTGATGGTTTTATGAATCAACTCCAAAACCACACAGAAAGAATGAAATGTAAATATTTTGTTTCCATGAATTCTGTCTGAGGAAAGGAGATGAGTACTTCTTCTTCTCAACCCAAATAAATTCCCAATACCTTGCAACTTTATCTTTGAAACATGTACCAAAACACTCCACCTATGAAAGTAAGATGAAAAGATTTTGTTTTCTTCTTTTCAAATTACATGAAAAATCAAAGGAGATTCTTCTTTTTCTTTCACTTTCAATCATAATAAAAGAACTCAATGACACTCACAAAGGATTCCAAAGATGAATAAGATGAAGAAAACAAACACCCAACTAGGCTAAAAGAATCCAAACACAATGGCACTTTCAACAGTTGTTCAAATAAGAATCCAAAATGCAAAGTAAAGGAAAACGACTTTATGAAACCTCAAAATTAAGGTAGAAAAGATAAAATATCAATGCAAAGTAGAAACAAGTCCAAAAGAGCTCAAGAGTACACTCAAGGGATCATAAGGTTTACCAAGAGTAGAAGAACACGAAAATAAAAAAAACAATACTTAATGCGACATATGAAAATCCTAAATCAATGAAAATGAATCCAAAAGAAAACAAGTAAAACACTTAGAATTTATTGGAATTAATGTAACCAAAGTTTGAATACCTATATTTGATGAGGATCAAACTACTGATGACATAGAATTCACCCAAGGATCAAGTTGTACATTTCACAATTTGAAGGAATTGCAAACTCAAAAGAGGCAAGAAAAAGATGATAATCACTGAACTTCAATCAATCAAAGCCACAATCATGCATGGAGGATTCTTATGTAAAGGTCTGAGACAAAGCACTGACATCAAGGAGGAAAAATGAGCTCCAAATTCACCTAGAACAAGAAATATCACTCCTGTAATAATGCAAATAGAGAGATAATCATGGTTTCATCGCTCCCCAGTACACTAGGGGGAGTGATAATAAGAGTTTCATTTCTCCCTAATATACTTCTAGGGAACGATAATCGAAGTATTATTGCCCTGTATTCACTTATAGGGGAGGGAGAAATTCCTGAAAGTGGTTAGAAAGACAAATTTTTTCTTAGATATGAGAAAAGGTCAGGTGTTTGACTCAATGAACTTCCCAATAATGATGAGGGAAGGGGAGAAATCAAATAAAATACATCCAACTCAAAAAGATCAAGTAACAATCAAAACTTCAAAGGGATAGAAAACACTAAGGAAAGATCAAAGATGATTGATCGTCAGTGGAGTCACCAATTTCTGTTGTGGAAAATTTTCCCCTTCGGACAGGTGAAACCCCCCTTGGATCAAGACTCCTTTGATCTAAGACAAAGAGAAAAAATGGTTATTTCTTGCCCTTTAGATCTACTCTATATGCAAACAATTAGAATAAGAAGAGAATGATAGATGACTCAGCTCTTTTACGTCAGTTGTCCTAACTGCGCCAACCCTTGATCTTGATGTCCAAGCTCCAAGAGAGGTCCTGTAAAGAACACAAAATAACTTCTTATTATACACTATATTTTCAAGTAGAACATATATATCTATGATGATTTAGACAATAATATACATGCATATAGTGAACACATAGGCATGAAGGGAATATGCCAAGTTATATATTAATGGAAAACAATCAATAGTGGAGAACTTGCAATCTCAATATTGATGTTGCAACAACTCCTCCAAGCTCTCCTTTCCATCCCCTTGAACGTCACAAAATCGTAGGTATGATGCTCTAGGTTCTCTCCCCTTTATCTCAAGTATAGCCTCCATTATATAGGCATTGAGGTATCTCAACCATAGGATATTTTTGAGGAGAGGATGTGGTCAAATGAAGATTTGGATGAACCAACAATATTGACCTTTCCTAGAATAAGAGGTAGCTCGAACCAATCCCTTAACCATATGAAATCTCCTAGAAACAATCTCACAAAACAAGGCATGATGGTTGCAACTACTTCCTCACCCCCCATAACTGAGTAGGGAGTGATAGTATCACTCCCCTAAAACCAAGCAAGGAGCGATGAAGTGGTTTCATTTCCCTCTACATGTGGGCATGGGTATATGAAGCTCTAAAATGGACAAAAACTCAAGGCCAAAGGCAATATTTTGACCTCCAAATGATATGTTTGTTCTTCAACATGTCTAGGGATTATGAAACACACTTCCTCATGGTGTTGAAGTTGCGACACTCAGTAAATTGTGACACTTAGGCGTGTAACGGATGCAACACTTAAGTAATACATTTGGTAGTGAGACACTTGCGACACTTTAAGTGCTACATTTAGTAGTATGACATTTGAGACACTTACGACACTTAGGTGTGACATTTGGTAATGTGACACTTAGGTGTGTAACATATGAAAGTTATACACATTGAATAGTCACGATGGTTGATGGGTGTTGTTCCTTGGTTAGATTACGTCATTTAATTAGGATGTGTCATTTAATTTATTATTATTATTTATTGATTTTTATTTATACATTTATGTTCATTATATTGCCCATCTCTTCAAAGATGTTTTTCCCTCAAAGCATTTTATGGAAAAGCTTATGTCTTTGTTTTGTCTTGTATTTTTTTTTCGTGATGATATGTTCTTGAATTTGAGATGGTCAATGACACGAAACAATATGAGTTACAAAGTGTTGAGAAAAATTGTCTTAGGTGAAAGGGTCAAGACACCCTAATTTAATTTTTTGTAGAATAGTTTGGTGAAAACTTTTGTGATTTGGAAAATGATAAGATTCCACACTTGAACTTCTCTGCAATATAATAGAATCTTCACTTAGTTTCTCATATTTATTTCATCTTTGGTTAGTTTATTGAATAATGAGATGAATTTTATGAATAGGGGGATGATAAGGCATTGTTGTATCTTGTGTCTTGTTTTTGGAACCTTCATCTTTTGATACTTTTGGTGATTTATAATTATTGGTTGATACAATTTCAATATGAACATATTTCTCATTTTTGATGTTGAGTTGATCTACACTAGTTCCTTTTTCCAAGGTTTTGATTTTGTATCTAACGATTCTTCTAATTCAATTGGATAAATGATTGTTTCTTTATTATTCCAGATACAAAATAGTATGTAGAACATAAATATATGTTATCTAGAAATGACAAAACAACAATGATATAACCAGAACAATACCAGAATAACACCATAAAGATAACTTTGATTAATGATAGCAATGTTCACTTGCCTCTTCAAGGGGGCAACCTCAATTAGAGAAAATGTATACTAAAATAATATCCAAGGAAAAAATTCTCATACTCTCTACTCTTATTTATACTAAATCTATCTATCCAAAAGAACAATCTAGAGGAAGACCCTTATAGAATCGAAAGCTTCTATTAGGTCTTCTTACTTTTGAATTATTTCTTCTTATTGCTAGGACTTATTAATATTGACCTTTATTACATGGAAATATATTATTCTACCCACTTGAGGGGTTAGATAGGTTAGGTCCCTAACATTCCCTCCCCCTTAAAATCAACCTTTTCCTCAAGGCTTGAGATGAGGAAATTGTTGCAGAATGTTAGCTGGATCCTAGGTGGAATCTGTTGGAGTTGTATCTTTCCANGGACTTATTAATATTGACCTTTATTACATGGAAATATATTATTCTACCCACTTGAGGGGTTAGGTAGGTTAGGTCCCTAACATTCCCTCCCCCTTAAAATCAACCTTTTCCTCAAGGCTTGAGATGAGGAAATTGTTGCAGAATGTTAGCTGGATCCTAGGTGGAATCTGTTGGAGTTGTATCTTTCCAGTGGAATAACACATCCTTGGTGTTGCACTGTCAAAGATGACGCTCACGTTGGTCCAAAAATGCTTGTGGCTGAAACCAGATGGATCCTTCTTCATCCAATTCGGGAAGGCTCATTTGAGTTTGGCACTTAGTTCCAATCACCTTCTTTAAGTAGGAGGCATGAAAAACATGATGGAACTTAGAAGAAATAGGAAAAGTTAACTAACAGGTCACCTGTCTCATGTGCTTGAGAACTGTATAAGGGCCATAAAATTTGGGCACCAGTTTTTGACACTGTTTGACCTTGAGTGAAGTTTGTTTATAAGGTTGCAGTCGAAGAAATGCTCGGTCGCCTTCAAAAAATTGACGTTTTGAGCGACCTTGATCAACTTGTTGCTTCATGCAATTCTTATCCATGACCAAATTCTCTTTGAGGGTACGGATAATGGATTCTTGAAATGTAAGTGTTTTTTCAAATGCCTAAACCTTTGAGACACCTGACATGTAGGAGAGAACGAAAGGTGGCTTTTGTCCATATACTGTTGCAAAAGGAGTCACACGAGTAGTTGTATGGTAAGAAGTTTTGTACCAACATTCAACTAATGGTAACCATTGAGCCAATTGATTTTTACATTCAGAGGAAAAACACCTCAAATAAGTCTCCAAACACTTGTTGACAAATTCAGTTTGACCATTAGTCTAGGGATGATAGGCGGCGCTGAGATGCAATTGGGTGCCCTGTAGCCTGAACAATTCTTGCCAAAAACTGCTGGTGAAAGTGGGATCTCGATAAGAAACAATGGAATGAGGCATTCCATCAAGATTGAAGACATGATCCATGAAAAGCGGATCCACATTGGATGCAGTAAATGGATGTTGAAGAGCACATAAATGAGCATACTTGGAAAGACGATCAACTACCACTGTGATGACTAAATTATTTCCTGATTTAGGTATTCCCACAATAAAATCCATAGATATGTCCCTCCAAATAGTGGGTGGAATTGGAAGCTGTTGGAGTGTGCCAGGGGATTTGATTGTTTCACCCTTGTTACATTGACAAACATCACATTCAACCACAAAAGTGAGAATGTCCTTTTTCATACCATCCCAGAAAAAATAACGTTTGACCCTGTCATAGGTTTTGGTAAACCCTGAGTGCCTAGATGTGGGTGTAACATGAAGCTCATAAAGCACCTTGGATTTAAGTTGTGACTGTTTACTTAAATACAAACAACCTTTGTAGCGAAGCTCATCATTATGATAAGAGTACCCTGGGGAAACTGGAGAATCGTCTTGCAATTGTTGGATCACATGCGAAAGTTTAGGATCTTGTAGCCATTCCCGATGAACAACTTGGAGCCAATATGGTACAATGAAGGATAGGGAGAAAACAGACCCTTCATCTTCATATTTTCGAGAAAGAGCATCAACAACCACATTTTATTTTCCTTTCTTGTAAATAATCTCATAGTCATATACAAAGAGCTTAGTTACCCATTTTTGTTGTTCTGGAAAGGAAGGGTGTTTCTCCAGAAAATACTTGAGGCTTTGATGATCTGTCTGAATTTGGAATCGTTTCCCCAAGATATAAGGGCGCCGAAGATACACTACATGCATAATAACCGACATTTCCCTTTCATAGATTGATTAGCCCAAATGGCATTCTGACAGTTGTTTGCTGGTAAAGGCTAAAGGTATTCCCTCTTGCATAAGGACTGCTCCAATTCCTCTCCTAGAGGCATCACATTCYAGGAAAAATTAGGAAAGGACAATACCGAAGTAGTACACATATCCGCCTTCAATGTTTGAAATGCCTAATCAGTTGYAGGAGTCCAAGTGAAAGATTTATTTTTAAGGAGAGAAGTGAGAGACACCATAATCTTCCCATAATTTTGAAAAAACTTGCAATAATATCTTGTTAAACCTAGAAAATCATGCAAGTTTTTGATAGTATTAGGGYGAGGCCAACCCTGCATTGCTTCAATCTTCTTACGATCCACCTGGACACCAGCCTTGCCAACAATATGACCCAAGTACTCAACTTTCGAGGCACCAAAGGCACATTTAGAGTGCTTGAGGAAACGTTGATGCTGAGAGAGTAGATGGAGAACTTGATCCACATGGGAAAGATGGGATTGCCAAGTTTTACTATAGATGAGAATATCATCAAAGAAAACTAAGACAAAATGACAGAGAAAAGGACGAAAGGCATGATTCATGAGGCTTTGGAAGGTGGAGGGATAATTACACAGGCCAAAGGGCATGACCAAGAACTCATAGTGACCCTCATGAGTTCGAAAGGAAGTCTCGTGGATGTCAACGTCTTGCATACGTATCTGGTGGTAGCCAGAATGCAGAACAAGTTTAATGAAGTACCGAGCACCACTCAACTCATCCAAGAGATCATCAATGAAAGGAATGAGAAACTTGTCCTTGATGGTGAGTTTATTGAGGGAACGAAAGCCAGGAAACATTGACGAAGTATCTTATTTATTAAGGACCATGACCACAAGAGAAGAATAAGGGATGGTACTGGGGCGGATAACACCCACTTGGATCAATTCCTGCACTATTTTCTCAATTTCATTATTTTGGGAAAAGGGATGATGATAAGGGAGAAAATTGGGAGGAAGACTGCCAGGAACAAGGGGTATGGAATGATCATGAACACCATGAGAAGGAGAAAGTCCCTGAGGAGTGGAAAATAAACTTGGTGTTTGGAGAGAATAACTTGGAGGTCAGGATGCACATAAGGTGTCTCAACCGCTTGAATATAATGGAGTTGATAAATATTACCGGAGTGGCCTTTCTTGAGGAGATTTTCCATGTGACGAGAATTGATGATCTCGAGAGAACCAACTGTGATACCTTGGAAGTGATACCTTTGTCCCTTCTAGTGGAATTGCATGGTTAATTCCTTAAAATCCATAAGAATGGGACCCAAAGTGCATAACCATTAAACACCTAGCACAATGTCACAATCGCCCATTTCATTGGCAAACATATGAGATTTCAGGTGGTAATGTCCAATTTGAAGACAAACATTTTCACAACGCCCACCACATTTCATGGACCCACCATTAGCTATCATGATTTGAAAATTATTCACAGGACGAATACATCAATTGGTTTCTTGGGAAATGCAACGATGAATAAAATTATGGGTGCTACCACTGTCAACAAGGATGATGACCTTCCTATGCTTTATATAGCCAATGAGCTTGAAGGTTTGTGGAGCAAAGAAGCCAGTGAGAGCATGCAAGGAAATGAGTGGTTCAACGGGCTCCTGGGTAGCATCGGGAAGGGAGGGATCTTCAACAAGTGGAATTGTCACATCTTCTTCAGGAACATCTTCGGAAATAGCCATAATTTTTTTTTTTCCTTACACTTGTGCCTTGAAAAACATTTTTCATCAAAATTATAGCAAAGAACCTTCAATTGGCATTCAACCATTTAATCCCTAGTTAATTTCTGGAACTTGAGGGGAGTGACAGGGGGTTTAGGATTAGTGGGTCGAGGACGAGGAACAAAACATGGTTTTTTGTTCTAGTAAAAAATAACTTGTTGGGCCTCTTTAGCACGTTTAGTAGCTTCAAACCAAGTCTGAAGGCGGGCCATGAGAACCTGTGATCATATTTCATCCTTTAGGCCACTGATAAAGCATTCATGAAAGAAAGAATCTGACATGCCCTCGATTCAAAAAGCCAAATGCTCAAAAGTAGTTATAAAGTATTCCACTGTTCCTGACTGTTTCAACTTGGTCAAATGACAAAGATAATGGGTATTAGGATCAAAGCGGTCATAGAGATCTGCAACAAACTAGGTCCATACAATATATCCCTGACATGAATATTTATGCCATTTCCACCATTTCCATCATTCAAGATCTAGATAGAGGACATCATAGCGAAGTTTGGCCAACTCATCAGTAATACCATGCAGAGAAAAATAATGCTCCATTTGAGTGATCCAACCCATAGGATTGGAGCCATTAAATTTATTGACATTGATGCGAGGAAGAAGGGGGTCACGCTGAAAGGAGTTGGATTGAAAATCTAGAGAATGAGAGGAATCAAAAACATCTGGTTGGTCCGAGGAGGAAGGGCCCAAAGGGTGGTTCAAAAATTGGTTGACAACAGTCTGGAGGGTGTTAAATTAGTTCATGAATTTGGCTTCCATGGTGTCAAATTTGTGCTGGACTTGGGTCTCGAATTATGCAAGGAGGGAATTGGCAAAGACAATCTCAGATGTCATATTCTGGATGGATTCCTAGGCTTGATTGATGGAAGCTTGTAGGTATTGGTTGCGAGTGGTGGCCATTTGGAGAGGGGAAGAGCGGGCAAGGAAAAATGGGTGGGTGGGACCACAAAAAAGGACTTATAAGTGATAGGTACCACGACGATCATAGAGAGAAGGGAAATATAATGGAATAGGTGGAAAAATAAGGAAGTTGAGAAAGGGTCGAGTCCACTGAAAAAAATTAAAAATGAAAGGTATGACTGTGATTAGGGAGAAAATGGGAATCCAATGGGATAAGTCCCAAATAAGTGTGTCAGCGAGACCACTATACTCTTATTTTTTTTACTCCTATGGAGTAATACTCCGACCTAAATAATACTACAGTGACAAAATTCCCAAATGCTTAACAAGAAGAAATGTGTAGTAATTTTACAATCAGAATGTAGAAGGCACAGTTGCATGACAATAGATCTTGTCTATTATGTTTTGGTTTTCATCCCAATGGGTAGAGTATTCAGGGTTTCTACAGACAAGGGTTTTCCCTATGCTATAGCTCTTTGATATATGTGCGGGGTCCAACTATAGTACTCGTCCCAATATCTCAGGGCACCAGCTAAGGAGGCTAGACCGTTCCCTTATCCATACTACCCGACTACCCAGGTACTAGAGAGTATCTTCCTAAGTGTTTTTCTCAGTGGAACTATAGCAGTTAGGCGACCAATCGGTTTATCTACAGAGGGATTTAGGAGATCTAGGCCGATCTGTATATAGGTTTTGTCTGATGCGCTACCACTCGAAGGGGTACCAACATGGGTTACAAGGGTGGCCAACAGATGTGAACTTGAGTACCTCTTGTATTTCCTATGTGTATTACTTCCCTACCATGGGTTTATTCATGTAATAACAGATCTCTATAGCTTTAAGACGCCAGAATACGTCTCTACCTTGAAAAAAAGATTAACCTACAATTTTCTGCCGAGGAAAGTGCTCTGATACCACTTGTAGTATTCCAGATATAAAATAATATGAAGAACAAAAATAAATGTTAGATAGAAATGAAAGAACAACAATGATATAACCAGAACAATACTAGAATAATACCAGAATAACACCAGAAACAACACTTTGATTACTGGTAGCAATGTTCACTTGCCTCTTCGAGGGGGAAACCTCCAACAGAGAAAAGCCCTATTACAATAATATCCAAGACAAAACTTCTCATACCCTCTACTTTTATTTATACTAAATCTATCTATATAAAAGAACAATCTAGTGGAAGACCCTTCTAGAAGCGAAAGCTTCTATTAGGTCTTCTTACATTTGACTTATTCCTCCTTATTGCTAGGCCTTATTAATATTGACCTTTATTACATGGAAATATATTATTCTACCCACTTGAGGGGTTAGGTAGGTTAGGTCCATAACAATTTATTTAGTGATCGATGCTTATTTTTTGTAAGTTACCCTAACTTATTCTATAGTGATTTTATTATCATTATTTAGCTTCTTAATTTGTGTAAGTAAACTTTTTTATGATACCTCATGTGCAAAATTTATTCATTATCTTCACTTATTGATTTGTTCTTAAGATTTGGTTTCTCATCTTTTAACCTTTTGATTTTTTCAGGCAATCTCTAGTTGAGGTTCCTTAGGTGGGGATTTACTTCATATTTTTATGATAATTACTTCTCAAGATTTGATTTTCCTATTCTAATTTAAGATTTCATTGCTTTATGTCCTTTGTCTTCTTAACTTCTTTATTTGTACAACTAGTTTTTTATTATAATATTTTAGGTGAGAAATTCCAACATCTTTTCTTGTAAGTTCTTGTTGAATTTCTTCTCAATATTTTGATTTTGATATTAAGATTCATCTTAACATAATTGATATTTGGATATTTTATTTTTTAAATTATCAACTTATTTGGATATTTTATTTTTTAAATTATCAACTTCTCTAATGACATTAGAGCATACGATAAAACATTTTTAATCTCAGTGTTTCATTCTTTTAATTTTTTATTTTGGTATTAATATGAATATGCCATGGTTTTGATTGGACTTGTTTAATATGGAGTTGGGCATTAAAAAAACAAGTGAGATAGCCACGTGGTGGCTAGTCCCTGCATCAAATAAAGTGTAACGTTTGGGTAGAGATGCTTCAATTATGGTCACCAATCCAATTTAAAATTTTAATCTTAATTAAATCGTTTCAAAGGTTAAGCAGAGATGTATTAACTATAATTTTTTTTTTTTTTTTTTTAAAAGTGGAACCTGCTATATTATGTAGACAAAACTTTTACAGAGTGTACAAAAGTGTAGGTCTGGAACCACCCAAAATGCTGTCGATTATCGGAAACCAGCATATATAGAGGGCGAGTAGCAATAGCATGAAAAGCATAATAACAGAGTGGCATCTGTCCTGCCCGGAGGAAACCAGGACAGATGCAAAATGTCTAAATACACATAAAACAGTGATATAATAAAACTAGGAGCTAAGAAGACATATAAAGCTAGGAACCGAAATAACATATGAAACCTAGGTGCCTGGTGACCTGTCATCCTCTCTATTCTGCCGCGTGGTCCCTGCCAGGATGGCAAAAGCTTGCGCGCAGAGGGGGCATTTCCGCTTGGCTGGCGCATTGGAGAACGCATCAAAGAGCATGTCCATGCGTTGGCCCATGAGGAGAGCCCGATGTTTCAGATCCGACAGGTGCCCATGAAGGTCAAACAAAAGAGCCAGGTGCTCATCCCGGATGAGTAAGCCATGCATGCTGCCACCCACATCCACTGCCGCTTCAGAGCCCCCTTCGAACACCATCTGCTCCACAACAGCCGTTGCACCCTTCGAGCCTTCTTCGATCGCCTGTGCGCCAAGGCAGCTGCAAGTTTCGTCACCAGGCCAGGGAATTTCCTCCACGATACAGCCGGGTGTATCATCTAACAGGGTCGGAGTGAGTTTGCAGGCTTCCAGATGGGTCGCCACTCGAGTCTTCTCGCAAATTGACGGGTCTTCCATAGACAAGTCCTCCATGGACGGGTCTTCCACGATAGTGTAGAGGGGAAACTCCTCCTCAGAACTGGAGTTCTGCAGGTCTCTCGGCGCCTTCCCTTTGACGTCTCGACTACATCCAACACCAGGCTCAACTATGGTGGCAAGTCATGCCATTCTTTCTACCCTGGATCTCTGCCTGAGAATGGACGTCGCCAGTGCCAAGGCCCGCTCCAACTGTTCCTTGCGATGCCGCTGCGCCTTTTGAGCCTCCCAAGCCGTGCCACGGTGAGGTCTACCTCGCTTCCGGGCCATGAAGAAGGAGTAGGGCAAGTGCAGGTGAAGGCCAATGAACCAGGGACAGAGCGGATGCAATTGCAAGTTAAGCGTGCTCTGTCTCGAGGCGGTCAAAGAGAGATACATCGGAAATGCTGGACTGCACCAGATCCACCGGGTAAAATGCAAAAGGCAGAGCTGCACCAAAACGTCACGATATATACTAGGAGCGATTAGAATTGGGCTGCTCTAGAGCATCCAGGCAGAGCTCGGAGCCGAGATGAGTGCAGTCTCGCCCTGTCCGGGAAAAATGAAAACCAAATAAATGAGAGCCAAAGCCATCCTCCTACCTTTAACCCTTGCCATCTCGGAAACACTGCAATCGTAAATGCTCGCGCGAGGGAAAGGTCCCTCTGTCCTGCCCCTGCAACTATGGCCGTCCCCCATGGTAAATACTGGCTCGTGGGTGGCGGTTAGCGGCATTTATGCCATGGCCTAATGCAAATCCACCTGTGGCCCCTGAGCTACGTGTCACCCCATCCGGGGCGAGATGTATTAACTATAATAATAACACAATAATTTGATAAAAAATTATTAATCGTTCCAATAACAACAGACTCTGTGGAGATCCTCTTCCTCCTAGCCGATTAATATTGTTCATCGATTCGAGAGTCGAACCCATGCCATGTTGCTGGTGTCTTTTTTCTCTTGTTTTCTCGTTATTTTTCAATTGTTGATGGCGTTGTGGTCATATTATATTTAGACTTTTAATGGTTAAGACGCGTGAAGAATTTAAGTCTCCACTATCATTCTTAAAATCTTATATTCTTTGCCAACTCTGCCTGATTGTCGTAGTACTATGTGTCGATGTCGTGGATTTCTTTAAATGTATNCATATTATATTTAGACTTTTAATGGTTAAGACGCGTGAAGAATTTAAGTCTCCACTATCATTCTTAAAATCTTATATTCTTTGCCAACTCTGCCTGATTGTCGTAGTACTATGTGTCGATGTCGTGGATTTCTTTAAATGTATTTGTTTATATTTTTTTAGCACATTTATAATGAAATTTAAATCGTAGCCTTTACTAATAATCACAATATGGCATTTGTTCAATGCTTATGAGTGAAAAAAAGAGCCTAATATGGAATTTGTTCAATGTCTATGAGTGAAAAAAAAACATGACATTGCATCAAGCAATGTTTTGCATGGAGAATATTTTATTTCACAGGTTTTGTTTGGTCATATTTTCTGCATAGGGTTGATCTATAATTGAGAAAAAATTTAAATCGTGATAGGAGTACAAACAAAGTACAAAGACAGTTTCAGGCATAAAAAGTAAATTCAATAAACATATGATGCATTGAAATTTGAATGAATTAATAAACAATCTCCTCCATTGTCTGGACCAGGCTAGTTTTTTTGTTATATTATCTTGGTAGGGTTGATTTATAATTGAGAAAAATTGTAAAACTTGATAGGAGTACAAACAAAGTACAGAGACAAGCATAACTGGTCCATTGTGATAGGCGGTCTTTATAGGTCGAAAATATACCATGAAAATCACCATGGCTACTGCTGCTATGAAGGTTAGATGCATTTCCATTATTTTACTGTGTTTGTGTGATTATGAACATAAATGGCGGTTAGTGGATAGCAGGTGGACAAATTGTAGAATGTTTACTATATTTTATCATTTTTCGAACCTTAAATAAATAAAAAAATTGACGTCTCCACATTAAATTCTGAATATCCCGCAGTTTCTGTTTTTCAGTCAGGTGAATTGATACAAAAGTTGGATCTTGAAAGTAGATAACCATACATTTTATTATTTATTCATTAGAATCTCTTCCTATGCAACTTTCTGTCTATAAATAATTTTTTCAAATAGAGCTTCCTTGCTCATTCATCCTTGTCGAGAACTGCTAGTAATCTTTTCAACCTGTGACAACATTTTTGTATAAATAAATCATTCTCAAATATTAATACAAGTCATTAGCTTGCAATTAATGTGGGGGTAAGTGGGTTATTACAAATTTAATACATGAAAACAATAAAATAAAAATAAACACCTTGGATTGTGCTTGCATGTGTCTTAGTGTCTGCCCATGTCTTGGATATGTGGCCTTCATGCCTTAAGCTACAACATGCACACAAGATTGGAGAGTGGATTGTCTTTGTTCTAGTTGGCTCCTGGTTGCAGCCTTCATTGAAGATTTAAATGATAATTGGATTTGGATAGTTGTTTTTCTGCAATATCTAGTGCTTGAAGTTCCAAATTTCCGCATAGGTTCTCCAGTAAAGTGTTGATTAATATATTCAAGAAGAGTTTTATTTCGATGAGGCTTGTAAGCCTGCCTAGGCCTGGAGGCATTTCATCGACCAAGTTGTTTTGATACAGATTCTGAGATTCCATATTCAAGCTTCCCAACCCAGTGGGAATTGAACCGTTGAGCACATTCATGGAAGCATCAAACTTCTTTAATCTTTTTAGGCTGCCCATGCCCACTGGAATGGGACCCGATAAAATCTTATGGTAAAGCTCGATTTGCACAACATTTTCCTACTTCGTGATGCTTTCGAGAATCGAACAACAGAACCTGTTCATGAATAAATCCAAGTTTGTTAGCTCCGCAAGATTGCCTAAAGTCTCTGGAATTTCTTCGACGAGGTTGCAGCCCGCCAGCCATATATTTTGCAGCTTCGTTAGATTTTCGATAACGAGAGGAAGAGTTCTGGTGAGATTAGGATTTTAGGCCCAATTAAACTGTAGTGTTGAGAAGATTGGAAAAGTGATTTAAGACTTGCAACTCCAGTAGCCGGGGTAACCCGGTGGAACCAGACCAGTGAAGTTACTTCCAGAGAGATCTAGATGCTTGAGCCTCGAAATCTCTGAGATTAAGTTCGTAGGTTATGGCTCTTAAACCAACACTGTGAAAGACACATTTATTGTTTTTCTTTACTGTCGATGGGATAGGGGAGAAGGACCAGTTTGGTGGGGTAGTTGGTGAGTCACTTCTCTCAGAGTGTCGTTTAAAGGAGTGAAAGTGAGACTCACTGAGGTAGGCTAGGTTAAGATTCAAATGGTATAATTTATGGTTCATGATATTGAAATTCGTTGCTGGATACAACCATAGTCCACTAGAATCTAATGAATGGGAAAGTTTGAACCTATTTGAGAAAGAAGGAAGTAAGTCATGTAAGCATATCAAGCATAATGACCTGCGGGGATGTGGATGTGGATAGATTGATTGGCACTAGGTGGTGTAAACATAAGGCCCCGGAGGGATGATAAAGATAAGTGAATAGATTCATTTGCAAATGCAGAAGTTGATAAATCAATTATTTACCCAGAAGAGAGTGGTGTGCTTTCACAAAATCTCATACTTCTGCATAATCTCACTGATACACCCCCCATACGCAAGGTCGTTGATACAACCCATACACAAAACAAGGAACAAGGAGTTGTGTCCATGTACATCATCTTGTTGTACTCTTCTCTTCAAACTGCACTAAACCTTTCACAGTTGAATAAATTCAAGGTTAGATTCCTAGATATTATACAAATTATACATACTATGAATATATGAATATCAGAGGTATTGAATTGTTAGAATTACCAATCTAATTTTGAAATCTCATTATGCTTTCAGGAAACAAGATTCTGAAACTATATTTTCTACTAGGTATTGAATCTATTGTTGTTAAATATGGAATAGTTTGTGCTTCTTTCTGTATTCATGCCTTTGTTGCTGGTTCTGGATCTGTTTCTCTAGCATTCCACCACTAGACATATTTATTTTTTTTAATTTATAAAATGGAGGCATAATTGAGAAAATATTTTTCTATCATGAAACACAACAAGCACACACTATCGCTTACAACTTCTTGACCCACCTAGTGAGCCTTGTAAGCCCTCGTCGTTGAATTCCCTCACCATCAAACTAATCACAACTTCTTGACCCACCAAGTGAGCCTTGTAATCCCTCGCCAATGCACTCCCTCACCATCAAACTGCCTACCGAGTGAGCCTTGTAATCCCTTTTCTATGAACACCCTCACCATCAAACCACCTATAGCAACTTGAACCGTCTAGTGAGCCTTCTAAGCCTCCCTTTGATGCCTTGTAATATGTTGAGCCTTCTAAGCCTCCCTTTGATGCCTTGCAATCCATTGAATTCCCTCGCCATGAAACACCATTTTCCGTGCAATTTCCATTATGCCATCAATCTTTCCTTTCCATCAATTCCATGAATCTGTCTTTAAGAGCTCTCTCCCATCATGTTTTCAATAGAATGAACCCTGAAAATAAGAATGCAGGGGAGGTTGAACCCTGAAAATAAGAATGCAGGGGAGGTTAAATGGATTCAAGCATCCAAGTGGAGTATTGCACGCACACAGATGGAGCATTCAAGTGGAGCATTGCATGCACATAGATGGAGCATGAGCATATCCAAGGTGGAGCATTGCGGGGATGCCTTCAAATGTAAATTTGTTTGGATGCCTTCGACTGCAGTGAAACATTGGAAGCTTCAAATCCTGTCAAAAATGTCAGAAGGGGTGTCAAAAATGTCAGAAGGGGCCAGAGTTCTGACTTTGGGTGCTTCAAAGCCTGACATAAATGTCAGAAGGTGTCAGATTCTCACTAATTATAATTTGTAATTTTAAAATTTCATTTTACAAGACTGAAAAATAGGTAAAATAATTGAAACATACCAGGGATTTAAGTCCCATCCAAAGTTTCAATGGCCAATGAAAAAAACGATAATGAATATCAGAAAATTCTGAAAAGGTTTTTGAATTTCAAAAATATTCAAATTAATAAAATTATTAAAAAACTTAGTAAAAACTTTGCAAAAACATTGCAAAACACACCATTTAATGTAACAAAACGTACCCACTAATCCCTGGTCAACACACCTTGACCGCAAGGCGAAAGCTATAGTCCCCGCCTTGGCCGGAGGTAGGGACTAATAAATATCATCTTTTCAAATGGTTTCTTGTGACTCTTAAATAAACATTATTACCCTTTTAACTTCGGTGATTTAATTTTTAATCTAGTTTGAACTCAAGCCCTTAATATTTAATATTTAAAAGCCAATGTTGAATATTTTGTTGATTTTGAAAAAACACTTGAATATTATAATCCCAATGTCATGATTTATGGATTATGAAACATGATGATTTATGTCTACTTATGGTTTGAGAGGAGTGATATTTGTTTTCCAATTCACCTTTTATACCCTCATGACAATATTAATATATAATATTGCGAGCTTCCTATTTTGTTATGAGATTATGTGTAACCTACTCATTGGTAGTTGATGTAGGTAACCACAAATTCAGTAGTTGGGTCTTTGCAGAGCAACACCCTTAATTATTCAATCTTTTGTGAATATTGATATTCACCTAGTTTGGTGGCACATTTGAACATTTTGTGATAAATATGTTTCTTTTTATTTAATTCCAATGCATTGGTTACACTATGAATCTTCTTACACTTCTACCATGAAAACAAGGGAACATAAATAACTAATCAAATTTGTTTGTAATGGGTAACCGTGTGATTTTAAGCAAATGTTGGGTCTCTGTGTTGTGGTTAAAGACTCAGGGATCATGGAAACTTTGATGTAATGAGTGTGGGAAATTAGACAAGGACTTAGTTGCGGTTAAGAATTCATGGGCCAATGAATTTGACAACCTCATAGAGTTTCCCAAAGAAGAATTTAAGCGTTGTCTTGTCACATTTGTAAATAAAAACAAAGACCACTTGTCAACAATTGACCAAATCCATGTGGAATATTTGCTCTTAGAGTTAATCAAGAAATCACCATCCCATATATAAAGGAGTACATTAATGAATAACTCAAGAAGTCATTACAAGAGATCATCAACCCAAAATAACTACTCGAGATAGTGATCTCAAAGGAATCCCGAATCCCAAAATCATATAAAGGCAGACCCCTAGCAACACAAAAGAGAGAGAGAACATTTCCTTCTTAGTAAGTAAATCATTTGTTACGTTTGGTCTTCCTTTTATTTTCTTATGCTCAGTTAGTAATCCCTCAGTCTTACCTGTTTCATGATCCGTGAAAACCTAAGACCAATTTCTAACTATCTTCCTTTATTTCTTCCAGGTCTTACTCCTATTTATGGTCCACGTGAGCTCCAATCCCTGTCCATTTGGACAAACACCTTTTACTTTTTCGAATATTATAAACAATTTTATAGACAATTCTATATATTTTTGAGGTTCCTAGAGAACTATTTGGGATACATGACTATTGATTTTTCATACTTTGATTTTGTTGGCAGCCATATATTCATTGTCGATTTTATCAATGTTTAAAACATAGTTTTAATGGAATAAAATTTTCTATAGCTTCCTCTTTGCGTATGAAAAGACTTCAATTATGATTTTGTTTTTAAAAATTCGCTTGATTGGTTGTGTGTTTTTGAGTTCATTTATTTCGTTAACTCTCTCATTTTTTCTTGCTCAATTTCATGGCTGTTTAATCATGAAATTGAAACACATTTGGTTTGAACACATCATACAAATTTTTAAAGTTTCTCTATGTGAAATTGGATGAGTACCTAAGAACACCTAATGATCTTAAGGACCTTAGAGAGTATTGAGCTTATCAATTTGTCAATGGGTCCTTTACCATTAGCATACGAGTTGATCACCTTTGGGGTGTGCCTTAGTCATTTTATACATTTGGATTGTTAATTATCACCTACCACCTCCACGATCGCTCATAAAATAAAAAATCTGATATAACTTGAAATATGAACGCTATCCCTTTTGTCATATCACAATCTAATCGTTGTTGTACAAGACTGTTAGCCATGCTCTGAAACAATTACTCCCTTGTCCTGCTAGATTAAGCTCACATTCATTGCCTGAGTGGTAGTGATTCATTTTTGGGTTGGGTTGTTAATAGAGGAGGTGGTTTTCAATTACGCATGTCCTCTGGTTCAACATGCACTCAACAACCTGAGTAGTGGATATGGTGGCCTTCTACCGAAG
>SNQJ01S0006442.1:20359-77847 GCA_010110895.2 Picea sitchensis
CAAGATGATTGCATAAAGAATGCAACTTCTTCTCAGTGAAGGTCTTGGCGAAGATGTTTGCAGTCTGTTCTGCTGAAGGAAAAAATTGTAGGTCGATGATCCACTCATGTACTAAGTCCCAGATGTAGTGCATGTGGATCTCAATGTGCTTCATCCACTTCCCCTGAACTGGATCTCTACAGAACTTCAGAGTGATATGGTTGTCACACCAGATGACGATCGACTGGTGAAATTGAATTCCCAACTTAGTGAGAAAATATTATAGACACATAGCCTGAATGGTTATGTTCAATACCCCTCTATATTATGCCTCGACTGAAGATATAGCAATATAAGTATTCTTCTTTCTCAACCAACATATAGGCCCAAAACAAAGACTGAGTGAGTAACCAAATTTGGACTTGCGATCAATGTTATTACTAGCCTATTCTAAATTAATGAGCCCGATGAGGTACAATGTAGAGTATGCTGCATAGTGAATCCCAAAGGTGATGGTGCCTTGTATGTATCAAAGGATACACTTTGAAGCCTTCCAATGTAGCTCATGCGTCTCTTGCATGAACCTGGAGACTGCTCCAACTGCATAGGAGAGGTTTGTTATGGAGTGTGTGAGATACAACAAGATCCCCACTAGATATATGTATAATGTGATTTCCACCAATGGAGTGCCCCTGCCATCCTCAAGTCTAACTCTTGATAGAAACAAAGTCGGGGAAGACTTGCAGTCTATCATGTGAAATCTCTCAAGGATATCTCATGTATACTTCTCCTGAGATAGTTTGATGCTTGATGCATCCTGTATTATCTCAATTCCAAGGAAGAAATTTAGTGGAACCATGTCCATCATCAAGAAACTATCATGCAAAATCCTATTGACTGCAACAATTGTTGAAGTCGAGCAATCAATGATCAATTGATCTAAAAATGGAATGAATATGTTTCCAATAGATCTTAAAAATGAAGAAGACTTATCTCTTTAAATTGCAAGTGTAAAATGGCATGTGTTTAGGTAATTGAATAAAGTTACTAACACATAAATTTAGTGATTTTTACTTAAGCATGAGCATCATATCAGACAAATAAAAGCCATAAACAATGAACACATAACACAACAAATAATAACGGAGTTTACCCCTCTCTTGGGCTACATCTCCTAGTCCAGCTTCCCTTGGATCATTTTCATTATGCTTAAAAATTGATCTTACCATTATTAGAATACAAAATAGATGGCTTCAATGGCATCAAAACGTCCAAAAACCCCTAGCTGGGATTTTTCAGCACCTAGTTTGGCGAAAAAATGAAGAAGTTACCCCTCCTGAAAGTTTTCCCCTTCCAGCTTGTTGTACCTGCTCCCCAAAACACACATGTGACTGACCAACCTAGCTCCAACAAATTTACGGGGCCTAAAACCTAGCACACACATGCATCTCACAAAATGAGGCAATCTGTCGAACAATTACCGAGATTAGCACCCCCTTGGGCGGAGGTGTTGGTCACATGGGGGGCATGTGGCCATGTCCCAACATCTGAATCAGGCCCATTTGCATGCGTGAGTGTCTTTCTGAAAATTTGCAGGAGCGTGGCATAGTTTGAAGGCATGGGTCATATGCAAGTGGTAAGAATCGGGGGATTAAAACACTAAACAAAATCCACGCCAAAACATTTAGTGCAGAGGACACATGGTAAGGTTACATGCGATCGGGGCTTAAACAAGAACGGGGCTAACCAAAACATAATATTCCCACGCACTAAGGTTATGAAATAACGAGTCATATGTTGTAGCAATGGACCATAGGCTTACCAAAATGGGGGCTACACCAAACCACATTCTTCATACCAAAACATATAGTGCAAGGTTATATGGAACGGGTGTATGGAAACCGTCAGGGGCTGGGGCTAGGCCCCAACCCTTTACTCCGCCAAACTCCACTCCACTGCAATTCAAATATTTATGAACAGGTATATGGGTAATAAACACTATGTGGGAGATATGGTAGCCCAAACCTGCCAATTCATTCCCCCATGCCCGAAGGTCATGGGTTCGAATCCTATGGAGTCATAAAATTTTGCCACTATAAACCAATGGAGGGGTGCCACGTGGTAGCCCACGACTGGGCCATGTGGCACTATACCATTAGCCCAATAATATGCCACATGTCAAAATATGATTCAACCACATCTTCCAAACTTTCCTAGTTAGCATGCCACTCCTCTTCCACGTCATTGTATGACCATATGACCTGTATGGTCAACTGCCACGTCAACACTGTAAAACTGTACATTCAACAAAAATTTTGCATGTTTGGAAAAATTAACAAAATGTAATATATTTCTCATATGATGTTTGTTTGAGCCCATTCAAGTTGCGTTGGGTTTGTAATGACGAGGCCTACGTACATGTCTGATTTGAAGCGATTCTGAGGACTTTTATTTTTTATCACAAATTGGTCCCCTGGATCACACCTCCCCATTGGGAAGCTTTTGGACCTCCAAAAGACTACTTTTAGTCAATCTCTATATGAGGGTACAGTTCCCCCACCTTTACAATCTCAATCCATCCATCCTTGCTTTGATTGGTGCCTTTCAGACCAATACAAAACTTGTTATGCCTTGATGTGTACTTGGTTTGGCTCTTTCTCAATTGTTCTTGAACGATTTATTGCACAAACTACACTAGTTCAATGAACTTCTTGGCCTGGTTATAAGCATGCTGAAATTAATGTATATGATCATCCCATAACTTCGGATGATTTATTTTCAATCTAGCAACTATCTTTCCAATACCAAAATGCCCAACAACAAGAGAAGAATGTACTTCCCTTATCTTGTTGACTCTTTCACCCTATGAAGAACATAGGTTTCCAAGATACACAAGTTTACCATGCACATAGGAATCCAATTCCTTAACTTGGTTAGTATGACATAAAGTTTCATAAAAATCTTTGAATCAACATCTTTGGCATACTGTTCCCAATATCTCTCATGCATGATAAGATTATGCTTGTAAATAACTATTGGCCCTTGACCAAGTTTTGGAGAACCTTGGTCACGTTTGACCATTTTTGGGAATTCAACAGGTTGGTCTAAGGTGGAGTGCAAGGCAAAGCAGAGATCATGGGATCTCGACCCCTTCTTAGGGCATTTTTGGGTTTAGGGTTTATGTAATGGGTATGGGATGTCGGCCCACGGGTTTACCCGTGTTTAGGCCCTTTTGTAATGTATAAATAGGAAGCTAGGTGATGTAAGTAAGGGAGACCTAGGTGTGTAATGTGGCCGGTGAGCTAAGTGTGAATAGTTGTGGATGATTCATGCACACTGTTTGTTAAGAACTTACAGAGCTAAGTGCAAGTGATTGTAATAATCTTGTGTGCAGGTTGTAAGAAGGCTTTGTGCTTAAACATAAATCGAGGAAGGAGGATCTGGCGAGGTGCGTGTGAATCTCGTGTCTTATGTGGAGTGGGTTCTTGAGGCTATGTTCTTGTATAATATTGAAAGAAGACAATAAAGAAGAGAATATTTGGTGGACGTAGCCCCACATTGGGGTGAACCATGTATATCCTATGTTGTGGTTGCTTTGTGCATTATAGATGTTATGTTATTGATGTGATTTATGCTTAGTGCAGTGATATATGTTAGATGCATATGATATAGTAGCTTAGTTCTTAGTAATGTGAATGAATTCTAGATCTGATCTATTTCTATATGCTAAGTGCTTGGATGTATTAGATCTTGTTGAATATTGCGTTACTCTGTAACTAGGGTTCCAACCTACGTTGTGAATAAGAGTTAAATACTGATAAATGTTAACTGCTAAGTGCTTTGTTAAGTGTTGTAATCAAAGATCTGTGTCCCAACTAGGTTGAAGACACTTGAGTCCTGCAACCAACCCTGCCTCTACCTCAAGTGAATCTTCATCTTCTTCGCAGGCGTTGCCGAAAGGGCCAGTAGTTAGGGTTTTTTTGGTGCATTGTTGAAGTGTTGAACCCCGAGTCTGCCCCTGTGCCAAAAAATTGTTCCGTTGCCGAGACCTGAAACTGTGATTACTGGGAACTGAAGAAATGAAAGCTCTGTGCATAGATATGTTGCTTTAGTGCACAATATTCTACTTGACTGTGAAGCTCTGTGCTAATAAGGAATCAGATTTGAAGAAAATAGGTAAGATATTAAAGCTTTGTGCTCTGAGAAAGGTAAGATAGTGAATTTTTTTTTTCGAAAAAATGGATCTAGGTATGTCTAATAGATTTTTTCCTAGTCTTGAAACTAGGGCACAACTAGAAGAAAGAAGATTGGATATGACTAGATCTGATAAGAATAGTGAAAGATATATTATTCCTATGCATAGAAAGAATGTTTGGACTAACAAATGTATGTAGGATCCTAGAAATAAATTTTTCCAAGTTAGTTACTACGATCCCAGTGCGCAGTACAAGAATGGTTTGGGGTCATTTGAAAGAAAGAGAGGATTAACGCTTTTCTATAGTCTCAGAAGACCGTGACATCTTGCTAAGGAATGCCCTGGTAGAGGTCCCAGTTGTCTTTGTTGTAAAGCTATGGACCATGAAGTTTTGGATTGCCCTAGAATGATTGCTAAAGTTGAAAAGATGAATATGAGACAAGAAAACCATGAGACAGACCAAGAAACTAAGGATATGAAAAAACCCCAGAAAGAATTAGAGACTATATTATTACATATGAAAGAAACTCTGATGATCACAAAGATATCAACTTATTAGAGATATTAAAAGAGAAGGAGCGCATAGAAATAAGAATAGGAGACTTCGACATAGACTGTGTTCTAGATGAGGAAACCCTTATGAATATCATGACAGAAAGAACTTGGGAAATTTTGGGAAAGCCTGCTATGGGTCCTTCATTAGGAGGAATAATATTATTTAGGGGAAAGTTGATAACCCTATGTGGAAGACTTACCAGGACATCTATGAGTGCTCATGCAACTTTGACAGAGGAAGGATTTGAGATCGTTAAATTTGTTGAGAAAAACACCCCATTTGCTATTTTGGTAGGAAAAACCTGGATTGAGAAAGATCAGACACGAAAGAAACAAGAAGAGGAGGATCTAGAACAGAAAAAGAAAGAACTAAGGGATTTCATGGCTAGGAGAATAACACACTTATTGGAAGAACAAGAGGACCAATAGAAGATACTAAGGACCAGAGACTTGGGTGTCGAAGTTGAAAGAACACAGGAAGACTGGAAACACCTATCTGTACAAGAGAGTAGAGCACCTACCCTAGAAAGAGAAGAACGGTTACTCTCAGAACCCTATGAAATACCATCTACATTGCGAATTTATTATGCCAAGAGAAGATAAGAACAATAATGGAAAGAGGAAACCAGTGACTCAGAGTTTAGGAAAGAAATCCAGAAAGCTCAGCAAGAAGAAAGGAAAGTTAGAAAAGTTCCAGGAAGTTCCAGGGAGGACTTCATAGAAGGAAGGTTTGAAGAAATGGAACCTCGCCACGAGGCTACAAGGTAGCTTCCATTCAGAATGCCTCAGTGTGCCTAGCCTACCAGTTGATCATTGGTAAGCTATTAAGGAAGAATAGACCCACGTAGGTCACGGGGTTCGTTGTTGACCTCGCGGGAAAATGCGTGGAAGGACTACAAATGAACTGGGCGAGCTACCTCATCAACCAGTTAGAGCAAGAATATCATGAAGCTCAGGATCATGGCTACGATTTCCACTTCAGTTGGCTACTGATCCTCATCTCTTTCATTGCTTAGGAAATTTCGGAAGGTGCGACCTTCCCTGATCTTGAGCCATCAGAACCCTTAGCTGTGAAGTTCACCACGCTCTGGCATTCGAGTGACATGGAAAAACAATTGAATTCAAGCACGGTGTTCCACACCTACTACCTGCAATTGAATAGGGCTATTGATTCTTTCCCTTGGATGACATCGAACACCCTACACAGGTTCAAACCATTTGTGAAGTTTCTTTCATATAAACATTTTATTTATATTACTCTGTGCAGAGACAAACACAAAGAAGAGCTGTAGAGTTAATATAAACTCATAGAGGAGGATATGGAAGAAATCACTAAGGAATGGCCTGTAGAGTTACTTATACCAGTCGACCAGGAAGAAATGTCTGACCCTGAACTCATCGGAAGTCCGGTGGTTACTCGCGAGGAGTATGATGCACCCAACAGTAGAAGAAGGAAGAAAAAGGAAGAGGTACAGGACCTGAACAATGCATCAAAAGAGACTACTTTAGACTCACTTGGAGGGGGATGTGATGACGAAGTAGACAAAGAACAGGACAAAGGAGAAGAAGACAAGCAGAAACAAGGCGAAGTAACACCACCTAGGGACCCTATTGATGAAGTTGAGACCCCCAAGAAAAGAAAGGTTTCCCCCAGGAAACCTACATCGCAGAAGAAGTCCAAAGCTACTAAACCATAGATGCAGACTGTTATCATGATGGATGACATATATTTCATCATTGCCACTATATTAGATACCTCAAAAGACATCTTACAACACAATGAAGCCAAACAAGAGACGATGTATGAAATAATTGAAGAAGAGTTGAAAGGGGTACAACAAGACCTCTACTCCAGCCGCACAGTGTCTACTTCACCCTCGTCATCAAAAGGAATAGAGGTGGGAGATGAACCTGCCCAGCTACATTGAATAGCAGATGCAACCGAATCTCACCTTAGTCATTTTAAGGAAGAAAAAGAACAAGCTAGAAAGGCCTTAAAGAAAGAAAAAGAGAAAGCGAGAGAACAACGTCGGGTTGCACAACATGAAAAAGACAACATCCAAGCCAAGTTTGCAGAGGATAGAGCGCAAATATAGAAGAAGGAACAACTACTCGCAAATCATATTGGAGTTAAGGAGGCAGTCACTAGAGCACTTCACTCTGTGACGGGCTTAGAAAATATGGAAGAAGTCCCAGTGGAAATCCAAGTAGGGAAGCTTGTTGAAGCCATTCAACAACTCCAATAGAGGATAATCAAACTAGAGTTACAAGCAGTGCTAAGCACTATGCAGGAAGTGCGAGACCAGAGAGAAGAAACTTCCTGAAGCGCAATCCATAGAATCAAGGCATTGGCCTTAGAATGTAAGCATCTCAGCAGTCGAAGTGCACAGACTTACGAGCGCTTTGCAGAGGACCCTGAACTAAGGACACTGGAGGCACAACTTCAAGAGGCCAAGCAGCAAGAAAAATTGGTGCAAGTGCAGTTGAATCCACTACCATCGGTCGAGAGGATGAAAGGATCCTAGGAACAACACACAGATCATAAAAGAGTCCATGCCATACAGAGTAAGGTCATGGAAGTGACTCAATGACTCCATCCAGTACAGGATGCATCTTGCATACTTTTTGAGGAGATTAAAGGACAAGGTGCAGAACTGGAACAAGTGGTCACCATAGTGGAACAACGCTTGGAAGGACCTGTGACAAAGAAGACCATTCAAGAATTCATCGAGAAGGAGGCTCTGGCCAAGCAACAAGTCGAAGAAGCTCAAGCCAAGCTCGAGGCATTTGAGGCAGAGTGACTCGGGATGAGTCACAGGTGAGTGTTGGGGGTTTGTTGGCCCTTGACCAAGTTTTGGAGAACCTTGGTCACATTTGACCAATTTTGGGACTTCGACAGGTTTTTCGAAGGCGGAGCGCAAGGCGAAGCAGAGATCATGGGATCTTGGCCCCTTCTTAGGGAATTTTTGGGTTTAGGGTTTATGTAACGGGTATGGGATGTCAGCCCATGGGTTTACCCATGTTTAGGCTCTTTTGTAATGTATAAATAGGAAGCTAGGCGATGTAAGTAAGGGAGACCTAGGTGTGTAATGTGGTCGGTGAGCTAAGTGCGGACATTTTTGGATGCTTCGTGCATACTATGTGTTAAGAGCTAACAGAGCTAAGTGCAAGTGATTGTAAGAAGCTTGTGTGCAGATTGTAAGAAGGCTTTGTTCTTAAACCTAGATTGGGGAAGTAGGATATGGCGAGGTGCATGTAGATCTCTTGTCCTATTTGGAGTGGGTTCTTTAGGCTCTGTTCTTGTAGAATATTGAAATAGGACAATAAAGAGGAGAAGAGTTGGAGGACGTAGCCCCACACTGGGGTGAACCACGTATATCCTATGTTGTGGTTTCTTTGTGCATTATAGTTGTTATGTTATTGATGTGATTTATGCTTAGTGCAATGATATATGTTAGATGCATCTGATATAATATCTTAGTGCTTAGTAATGTGAATGAATGCTAGATCTTATCTATTTCTATATGTTAAGTGCTTGGACGTATTAGATCTTGTTGAATACTGTGCTTCTCTGTAACTAGGGTTCTGACCTCAGATGTGAATAAGAGTTAAATATTGATAAATGTTAACTGCTAAGTTCTCTGTTAAGTGTTGTAATCACATATATGTGTCCCAGCTAGGTTTTAGACACTTGAGTCCTGCAACCACCCCTGCCTCTACCTCGAGTGAGACTTCATCTGCTTCGCAGGTGTTTTCGAAAGGGACGATAGTTAGGGTTTTGTTGGTGCGTTGTTGAAGCGTTGAACCCTGGGTTTGCCCCTATGCCAACAATAACTAAAGCACTAATAATAGGCCCAGTAAGCATATCAACAACTTTATCATAAAAGTATTTCTTATACCTTATCACCAAGTGGAAAACATAAATTTTCAAGGCATGCAATGGAGCTTGAGCTTGATTTTATTTCAAATATTTATTCCATGTGTGTCCTTCAACAATCATATCTGTAGTCTTTTTCAAGGATCTGAAATCTACCCACATACGCCACATACAATATTTCTTCGGTACCAAACCAATTGTTGACCTGCATGGAAAAGTACTTGGTTTGATGACCCTTTTGTCCAGCAACTCTTGGGATTTTTTTATGTTTTCAAAATTCTCCATGATTGACATCCTGCACATGTCATTGTTTGGAAGAGGACCTCCTTGCTGCAATAGAATAATTTGTTGGATACCCCTTCTAGGAGGCAATCCCCTTGGTTCCTAAAACATCTCAATATTTTCGTTAAAAACCTCTTGCAAATCATATTGCAACTTTGTATCACATCCTTTGAGAACTTTTTCTTCATCATTGTCTTTGGGTCTAGTCATTAAAAATACAAGGTTCTTACTAGCATTGACTAGTCTTTTCATTTGTCCAACATTTGTAAGTGACAAATTCATCTTCTTTGTATGTTCTCTAACAATGTACTCAACACCATTTTTAAACAAATGATACTTGTTCTCATGACGATGGAAAATGGCTCTCCTATCATATAAGTATGGGATTCCAAAAAAAATACCACAAATATCCAAAGGAATAACATCAAGATCTACCTCATCTATAGAGTTTGTAGTGATGGAAAATCTGAGTTTACACCTTCTTGTCACATGCAATTTGGCATTGTCACATATCCAACCTAGAGGGTATGGTTTAGGATGAGGAGTATTTTCCAAATCTAGTTTCTTGACAATGTCTTTAGAAATAAGGTTTGCTTGTGATCCCGTATAAAAAAGAGTATCTATCTTGGTATGTTTTGAAATTACCCTTATGTGGAAAAGCTCTATCCTTTCTTTTTCATGTTGAGTTTCATTGATGGAAGAATTTGAAGAACTAGTACTTGAAACAAAATTCTTACCTTGTAAACCCATGACTGTGATGTTTGTTTCATCTTCCGAATCAGATCCTAAATATTGTTGTACAGTTGCAACAATGTTTGGTTTCTCTTTATTGTTTAACTTTTTGGGTCTATTTTCAGGATGAAGTTTCCAACAATGGTCTTCATCATGGCCATCCTTTGAACAATGTTTACATGAGAGTTTCTATCTCTCTTTCTTGACTGAAATTTTTTTCTTTCCATTTCTTTCAAACTTCCTCTTTCCCTTATATCCATTAAAATATTTCTTGTTGCCCTCTTGAGGTTCATTCCTTCCTCTTTCCTCTAAATGAGTATCCTGCACACATACTTCATCTGGATTTGAAGGGTTAAACATAAGTATTGTATGCCCCAAGTAGCTATGCAAAACTCCTATGTATTTGAGCAAGGTCTATTGTGAAGACAAATCTACACCCAAAACCAAGGCTCTTATCCTAAATTCTTGAGTGAAACTTTTCACATATTTCCCTTTGGCTTGCCTAAAGTTTTTCCAATCCATAATAGTTTTCTTCATATATGCTAATTGATAAAATTGCCTTTTAATTGGAACAATAAAATCATTCCAAGAGGATAAAACTTTACCATGTTTCTTCATGTCCTCTTGAGTTTTGGCTTCCCACCAAATGAGTGTTGCACTGTCCAATCTTAAAGAAGCAAGTTGAATCTTAGTTTCATCATTTGTGATTATTTGTATCCTACAATACACTGCAATCTGATGAATCCAATTATCTAATTTCTCAACATTTACCTCTCCACTGTACACAGGCAATTCAAACTTAATATCAAACTTAAGAAAAGTAGTTTCTAAAGGAGTTTTAACATTATCATTTGGATAATTTAGAGGTGATTGTGAAATGGTGGAATAGGTGGAATATGGAGGTGAAGGAGGTGGAGAATCACCACTCCATTTCCCAGTGGAGTTTTATCACCACTATCTCCATTTCCCTTTGGATGGTTGGAGATTTCACCTTGAAATATTGCATTCCTTTAATCAAACAAAAATTTGACCATCTCAACCATACCAAAGAAATCTTTCTTGAAAGTTTCCTCCTCTGAAGGAAGAGTTCCATGGCTATCCCCATGAGCCATACTTGGTGAAAATCTCCTTGAAACTTGAGGTGATTTGATAGTTCTCTTTTTTTATAGTTGAGAACTTGTCTCTACAAGTTGAACTTCTCCTCTTGTGAGATTCAACCTTATGAGCATCAGAAAAACCAAAACAACTTGCAAACAATCAAGCCTAGAAAAACCAAATATGTAATACCAACTAATCTAAAAATGGAATGAATATGTTTCCAATAGATCTTAAAAATGAAGAAGACTTATCTCTTTAAATTGCAAGTGTAAAATGCCATGTGTTTGGGTAATTGGATCAAGTTACTAACACATAAATTTAGTAAGGTTTATTTAATCATGAGAAGCATATCAGAAAGATAAAAACCATCAACAATGAACACATAACACAACAAATGATAAAGGAGTTCACCCCTTTCTTGGGCTACATCTTCTGGTCCAACTTCCCATAGATAATTTTCAATATGCTTAAACATTTCTCCTAGAGTGCTCAAAATACAAAATAAATGGCTTTAATGACTTCAAAACATCCAAAAACCCCTATCTGGGATTTTTTGACAACTGGTTTGGCGAAGAAAGGAAGAAGTTACCCCTCTTGGAAGTTTTCCTCTTCAAGCTTGTTGTACTTTCTCACCAAAACACACCTGTGATTGACCAACCTGGATCCCACAATGTTACTGGGCCTAAAACATAGCACATGTGCAGATCCCGCAAAACAAGGCAATATTTCAAATAATTACCAATATTAGCGCCCCCTTGGGCAGAGGTGCTGGTCACATGGGGGAAATGTGGCCATGTCCCAGCACCTGAATTATTCTTGTTTGTATGTGTGAGTGTCTTGTTGACAAGTGGCGATCACATGGCATAGTTTGAAGGCATAGGTCATATGCAAGTGGTAAGAACTGGGGGCTTAAACCATTAAACAAAAGCAGTGCCAAAATGTTTAGTGCAGAGGACACATGGTAAGGTTACATGCGACGAGTGCTTAAATAAGAATGGGGATAACCAAAACGTAATATTCCCCTATGCCAAGGTTATGAAGGAACGAGTCATATGTTCTATAAATGGACCGTGGGATTACCAAAATGGGGGCTACACCAAACCACATTCTGCGTACCAAAATGTGTAGTGCAAGGTTATATGGAACGAGTGTATGGAAAGAATCATGGGATGGGGCTAGGCCCAACCCTTTACTCCTGACCCTTCCAAGTCATTCCCTGATTCCCAAAGGTTGCGGGTTCCACTCCTATGGAGTCATAAAATGTTGCCACTATAAACCAACGGAGGGGTGCCACATGGCACCATACCATTAGCCCAATAATATACCACGTGTCAAAATATGATTTAACCATGTCTTCCACACCTTCCTAGTCAGCATGCCACTCCTCTGGCATGTCACTGTATGATCGTAGGACCTATATAGTTAGCTGCCACGTCAGCACTGTACAAACTATACAATTAGCAAAAATTTTGCATGTTTGGCAAAAACAATAGAATGAAATGTATTTCTCATATGACGTTCATTTGATCCCGTGAAAGTTGCATTGGGTTCGAAACAACGAGGCCTACAAACATGTATGATTTGAAGTGATTTCGAGAACTTTGATTTTTGAGCACAAATTGATCCCTTGGATCATCAACAAATCATCAACATAAAAAACTAAGAGTAGAAGTGAATCTTCTGTCCTGAGCATATAAACATTCAGGTCTGACTTACAATGTACAAATTTATGTGACAACATGTAGGAATCGATATTGGCATACGATGCCCTCAGGGCCTGCTTGATGCCATAAAGAGACTTTTTCAGTCAACAGACCAAATATGAATCCTGCATAAATCCCGGGGGATGCTCCATATAGATATCCCAAGAGATATCTTCGTGAAGAAATGCATTCTTCACATCTATCTAATAGAATTCCCATCCTTTTGTTGTTGTAATGGCAAGTTCCAAACATATGGAATCCATCTTCACTACTGGAGTGAAGGTCTCATCATAGTCAATATTGTGCACCTGATGAAAGCCTTTGGAAACTAGCCTACCTTTGTATATGCTAATCTGTCCATCCACTATGCTCTTGGTCATGTAGATTCATTTTCATTTGAAAAGTTTCCTTCCTGTAAGAAGGGGAACCAGATCCCAACTCTGGTTCTCTAGGAGGAAGCTGTACTCCGCCTGCATGGCGCATTCCCAAAAGTTATTTCCAGTAGCCTCGCCATAAGACTGGGGATCTGAATATAGAACCAACAAAATATTCTTGGGTGACATCAGTTCAATGGTAGTGAGTGCAAGAGGAGACTCCTCAAAATCAGATCGATCCTCCTAGTATCAACTGGATCCCCAACAATATCCCCTGCATCCTAAAGAGTAGTCTTGGCCCACTTGCGCCTCGACTCTAGATCTGGCTCTGCAACTGCATCAACATGCATTGACTCTGCATATGATTATACTGACTCGATATCTGAATCATCTGAACCTAAGAATAATAATTCTCATTTGAAGAAGAGTCAACATGTGTATGCTCATCATCTCTGATGGGTGTTAGAACAAAAGTGTCTTCATACAGCTCCTGAGGTACATGCAAGACACTTTCATTGAATTTGACACTATGCTCAATGATGAGCCAATCCGAGGAAATATCAATGAGTCTCTATACCTTCACACCGTCGGGATATCCAACAAAGATACACTTTATTATATGTGGATCAAGTTCCTTCCTCTTCTTAGAGGGAACCCTGGCCCATGCACGAGAACCAAATATGCAGAAGTGGGTCACTTATGGTTTGAGGCCACTCCAAGCCTTGTAGGGGGTCTTATCCTTGATAGATCTATGGGGAGATCTATTTTGGATGTAGGTTGCACAATTAAGTGCTTCAACCCATAATCCTTGTGGAAGTGACTTTGCATGTAGCATGCAAGATGCCATCTCTTTTAGATATCTATTTTTATGCTCAGTAACTTCGTTTTGTTGCGGAGTAAAGGGAACCATGTGCTGCAACTAAATCTCAACCTCATGAAAAATATTTGTTATCTCATGGTTGACATACTCTCTCTCATTGTCTGTTCAGAGGAATTTTATCTTCTTTTCTGATTGTGTTTCAACAAGGGCTTTGAAATCTTTGAGGTGTTGAAAGACCTCTCATTTTTTCCTAAGAAATAAAATCCATGTGAAGTGTGAGAAATCATCAACAAAAATGAGCACGTACCTTGATTTATTGATTGATGGATGCACAAAAGGGACCATGAAGTCACTATGGATCAGATCTAAAGGGAAAGAATCCTTCTGAGTCTTCCCTTTGTTGAATTTATCTTGAGGGTGTTTTCCAAGAACACATCCCTCACAAATTCCTTTAGAGAAGTGGATGTCACGTAGACTGTAAACCAGTCCCTTCTTGCTAAGTTGTTGCATATATCTGAAATTTAAATTCCTGAACCTTTCGTGTCATATCCTACTTCTTTCATCAGCATGGGTAAGTAATAATGCAGAATCTTGTTCAATAAATTCAGAAAATGTGTAGAGTCTGGATTGATGATTTATCTCACCGGTAATAACCCTAGAATTGGTTTGCATGTCATAGATACCCACTGCATCAGGTGTGAATATGACTCTCTTTTCGGTGTCGGATTTTTTCATATGATACATAGAGAGAAGATTGATAGAAAGTTTGGGAACATGTAACACATTCTCGAAGCTTCCGTTTGTGAGTTAAATTCTTCCTTTGTTGGTGACCTCGACTGGAGAGTTGTCCCCCATTAGAATAGGAGGACCTTTGCATGCATCCAATGAAGAGTAGACTTCTTGTGTGGCTACCGTGTGATGTGATGCACCTAAATCTATGATCCAAGCATCGAGAGAGGAGTTGATGGAAATCAAAGCATGGCTAGAATTTCCTTTCTTGGGAGTTTGATCTTCTGGCTTCTTCTTCTTGGCACCCTTGGGGATGCGATCTCCAAGGTTGTTTTGTTGAAGTATTTGAGTTATTTGATCTATCTGTTTATGCATACATGTGGATTTTGCATGGAATCCTTTATGGAAGTAAGTGCATATCTCCCCTTTTCTTCCCTTTCCACCTTTCGCTCTGAAGGCATCATTGAAGGGTTTTGAGTACACTTCCTTCTTTGGATTTGCATGTTATTTCGTTTTTTCTTTGTCTTTAGATTTCTGATTTTTATGAACTCTACCATCATGCATAGTAAGTGCATGCACCTTTGGGCCTTTGATTTTTCCCATGTTGATAAGATTGTTTTTCTCTTGTGTCATATATTTAATAAAGACCTCAAGAGAGGGAATCTTCCAACTAGCTCCAGAGGCGAGCCTAACTGAATGAAATGTCGGTAAAAACACTGACTAATTCAGATAAAGTTTGGAGAGAATGGTGATAACCATTTGTTTCTCCTCATTAGATTTATTAACCACACAGTCCTTAAGTTGCAACAACAAATCATTATATTTGGTACATAAATATTGGATATTGTTGAAGTTTTTTGGATCCAATGTGACCAATTCCACCTCGAGTATGTGTCCCCTCATATCATCCTATTTTCTGAAAATACCTTCCATGGTGGTCCAGGATTTATTGGGGGTTTTACAGGAGGATATGCGAAAGAGGAGTTTAGGGGGAATGAGACTGCAAATAGTTCCAAATGCTTCATCCATTCGATTCATATACTTGTATTTTTCTATGGTTGATGTGGGTTCGGTCTCTGTGTCGATGGTTAACCTATATAATCCTTTGCCTTGAAGATGAACTATCATATTCTCTTTCCATGCAAAAAAATTGTACGGTGTAAGAATGAATTCTTTTGGAAATTCCATTTTTTCGCTCTCTTTAGTCTTCGGTACCTGCAAAAAGAATATGGTGTGCCTTTTTCCTAGAAATCCATTGGCTTTGATATCGTGTAAATGTTTTGAACCTGCATAGAAAATATCTATCTAGAAAATGGCATGCACAATTTGCAAAGAGAATGTGAGAAAAGAGAAACAAGAGAGAAAGAATGGAAGAATTCTCATTAACCAAATGAATGAATGATTAATTTACACATGATATACTCTATATAAATCAACTAATGCACAGTAGAGGAGAATCCAATGTGCCATAGTGGTGGTCTAGAGTGATCTGGAAACAAATGAGCAGTTACAGGAGTAAACTGCCAGCTAGTCTAGTCTCTCAGGTAGTTACAAGAGTTAACTACCACCTAGTCTGAGTTAACTAGTCTATCAGTCTTCAGTTAACTGACTGAAATAGAGTGAAGTGAGGACGAGATCAGGGAATCATGATTAATGTGCTAGTATGATGATGATCCCAAGGATAATGCGCATTAGTTGGTGATGATACGAATGCTGCATGGTGATGATCCTAATGTGGCATCTAGACTCCACTCAACTGATCAAACTGAATTTTGAACTGAAGAGAATATTTTCCTAGAGGAATTTTCTCCCTAGATTATAGGAGACTAAATAGTGACTAGTAAACATAGGAAAAACGTTAGGAAAAAAAATTCCTAGGTGTGTATGAAGTATCTACAACAAGGACTTGATAAATTCTCTGGTGGACGTATCCCACACTGGGTGAACCACGTATATCTGTGTCTCTATTGAATTGTGTATCTTCTATGTTTTAATTCCGCATTTGTTTTATTTTATTTCTCTGTGATCCTTTTTTTCTAAAAATTGGTATCAGAGTGAAAGGTAACTCACAAGAAAAGAGGGTTCCTTGTTCGAGTTGGATTAATGGTGGAATATGGAAAGTTTCAAGGTTGATAAATTTAAAGACAAAAACTACCAGTTATGGAATATGAAGATGGAAGATTATTTATATCAGAAGGATATATTCCTACCATCGGGTGGAATATCAAAGAAGTTGACGACCATGAAGGATGAATAATGGGAGGTTCTTAACAGAAAGGCACTAGGAATGATATGGTTGAGCCTGAAAATATTGATGGCTTTCAATATTTTGAAATAAAAGACAATGAAGGAGCTGATGGATGCATTGGATAAACTGTATGAAAAACCCTTGGTTTCCAATAAGGTATTTATAATGAAGTGATTATTTAATATGAATATGTCATAAGGTGGGTCTGTTGTAGATCATTTAAATGAATTTAATACGGTTACTAATCAACTAAGTTCTATAAAAGTGGACTTTGATGATGAGGTCATGGATCTTCTAATACTGTTCTCATTTCCAAAAATTTGGAATGGCTTGGTCATGGTTGTAAGTAACTCTGTCTCTGGTTCAAACACTCTAAAATTTCATGATATTGTTGGTGTTATCCTTAGTGAGGAAATGTGACAGAAAAGCACAGGTGAGACATCAGGTAATGTGTTAAACATGGAGAACAAGGGAAGACAAAAGAATAGAGGAGATGGATTATGGAACCATGGGAGTTATAGGAAAGGCAGATCCAAATCCATACTGAGAAATATAGATTGCTGGAATTGTGGGAAGAAAGGACATTTAAAGAAAGAATGCAGAGCTTCAACTAAATAAAGAGATGGACATCAGGAGAAAAACCAGGAAGCAAATGTAACAAGTGATGTGTTACAAGATGCTTTGATTCTTTTTGTAGATAATATTTCTGAGTCTTGGGTAGTAGATTTAGGGGCTTCATTTCATGCCACACCCCATAAGAAAAAGTTTCTAGATTATGTTCAAGGTGATTTTGGACAGTTTCATTTGGGTGATGATGCACCATGCAAAATTGTTGGAATGGGAAAGGTACAAATAAAGAAAAAGAATGGAATCCAATGGTTGTTGAAAGAGGTAAGACATGTTCCATATCTAAAGAAAAATATAATTTCAATAGGGAAGTTGGAAAGTGATGGTTGTATATCCATATTTATAGATAAGGTGTGTAAGGTCACCAAAGTTTCACTGGTAATAGAAAAATGAGAGAAGGTAGGTACATTGTATTTATGTACTAGTAATATTGAATCTTCCATCTCTTTAGCTTCTATAGGAGTGGATACAACACTTTGGAATCATAGTCTTGGACACATGAGTGAGAAGGGGATGCAGATACTTCACAAAAGGAATTTATTTCTAGATATTAAACAAATAGATTTGGAATTACGTGAACATTGTGTTTATGGAAAACATAAGAGAGTCATATTTCTCAGAGTCGAAAAAGAAAAGAAGAGTGAAAGGTTAGACCTTGTGCATACATATGTATGGGGACCATATCATGTATAATATATTTGTGTCTCTCATTATTATATTACATTTATTAATAATGCAACTAGAAAAACATGGGTTTATTGCATTTGATAAAAATATGATGTTTTTGACACTTTTAAGAAATGGAAATCTTTGTTTGAGAATGAGACAGGAAAAAGGTTGAAGTGTCTCAAATAAGACAAGGGAGGCGAATATTGCAACAAGGCATTTGATGATTATTGTTCATACCATGGGATTTGTAGAGATAATACAGTTCCAAGAACACCACAAGAAAATGGTTTGTCAGAAAGGATGAACAACACAATCATGGGGCATGCAAGGAGTATGAAATTGTATGTTGGGTTACCCTTACATTTCTGGGTAGATGTTGTAGATATTATTGTTCACATGATAAACATAGGACCTTCAAGCTCTTTGTATGGTGGAATTCCATAGAAGGCATGGACAGGTGAAAAGGTAGACTATTCATTTTTCAAGACTTTCGGTTGTGAAACATTTGTCCATATTGATAAAGAAAATAGAACAAAGCTTGAGGAAAAATCCAAGAAGTGTACCTCTATTGGATATGGTGTTAATGATTTTGGTTGTCTCTTAGGGGATTATGAAAATTACAAAATCATTAGGAGTAGAGATGTCATATTCAATGAGAAGGTTATGTACAAAGATCAGTTGCAGTGAAATAAATAGGAAAAAGAAAGACCAAAATACACAGTACTTGATGAGATCACTGAAAAAGAAATTCCAAAGGTGCCAGAAAATCAAAATGTACAACAATAGGAGCAACGGGTACCTCAAACTCTCGCAAGTGTCGTTAGAATATTTATTAGGTTAAGTAGACCCCATGAAAGATACTCTCCTTAATTGTATTAGTTATTGTTGACTAAATCTAGTGAACCAGAAAGTTATGAAGAGGCAATGCAAGTAGAAACTAAAAATAAGTGGGCGAAAGGCATGAAAGAGGAAATGGACTCCTAGGTAAATAACCAGACTTGGGACTTGGTTCAATTGCCTGTAGGAAAAAGAGCATTGCAGAATAAATGGGTTTACAGGTTGAAGGAAGAACATGGAGAAAACAAGTGGTACAAGGATAGACTTGTTGTAAAGGGGTTTTCATAAAAGAAAGGTATATATTTTGATGAAATATTTTCTTCTGTTGTTAAGGTGACTTCAATTAGGACTATTTTAAGTCTTGTGGTAGTAGAATATTTTCATCTTGAAAATTAGATGTAAAAACAACTTTTCTCCATGGGGATTTGGAGTAAGAGATTTATATGCAGTAACCACGGGGGTATGAGGTCAAAGGAAAGGAGAATTTGGTATGGAGTTTGAAGAAGATATTTTATGGCCTAAATAAAGCTCCAAGACAATGGTATTTGAATTTTGAAGATATATTATATTCTTGTTGTATGTATATGACATGCTTGTTGCAAGGTCTAATATGCATGATATAAATGTGCTTAAGAAGAAATTAGCTAATTCATTTGCGATGAAGGATTTGGGTGCTTCAAAGAAAATACTTGGTATGAGAATAACAAGAGATAGGAAAAATCACAAATTGACATTGTCTCAGGGTGAATACATAGAGGAGGTGTTGGAGAGGTTTAGAATGCATAATGAAAAACCAATCAGTACACCTTTGGACAACCATTTAAAATTAACTAAGGAAATGTGTCCCAAGACACAGGAGGAGATATAATACATGTCCAGGGTCCCTTATTCATTAGTAGTTGGAAGCTTGATGTATGTAATGGTTTGCACAAGAACATATATTTCATATGCAATGGGAGTTGTGAGAAGGTATATGAACAATCTAGGTAAAGAAAATTGGGAGGCGGTAAAGTGGATTCTCATGTATCTGAGAGGTACTTATACTCATGCATTATGTTTTGGAGGTTCATAAACTATTCTACAGGTGATAAATATAGGAGGAGGAGCACCACAATGTATTTTTTTTATTGTAGGTGGAACAACAATAATTTGGATTTAAAAACTACAAAAGGTTGTTGCACTTTCAACAACGGAAGCAGATTATGTTGCTGCTATAGAGGATAGTAAAGAGATGATTTGGTTACAAAGGTTTATGGAAGAATTGGGAAAGAAGCAGGAGAATAAATGTTAAGAACCAAATATCAATATAGCATAGAAAAACCTCAAAATAAGTACTCAATGCCTTGAAAAAGAGAGAAATTAAGATAATAAGCCTCTTCGAGGGGGCAACCTCCTTATGCCCACATAAATGTACAATTACAAGATGATTCAAAATGAAAATGTTCCTTGGTATATATAGGAGACTAGGAGGTATAATAACAACTAATGGACTAAAGCCGACATAAATAAAATAACATTACTAATATAATATGCCCCAATTAAGGGGTAATGAGCCACTATTTAGGGCTTAACATGCCCCTCCCATTAAGACAAGGGTTTTCAGCAACGCTTGAGTAACTCTGGATGCTTCTGTATAAAAGACTCATCTTCCCAAGTGGAATCTTCAGCCGATAGTTTCCTCCATTTAATGAGATACTCTGAAATGGATATATTCCTCAGCTAGCGAATTCTTGTGTCATTGATGGCTTCAGGATCCAATATGATTTTCCTTGCTCATCAGGTTCTGGAAATATAGTTTGAACTAGGATCTTGTCACCTATAACCTTCTTTAAGCATGAAACATGGAAAACTGGGTGTACTCATGAAGATGCAGGAAACTCCAATTTGTATGCCATAGTACCAATCTTTTTGCAACACCTTATAAGGGCTGTATTACTTTGGTGATAATTTATTATCCTTCTTAGCTTGCCAGGACATTTGTTTGTATGAACATTCTTAAAAATGCCCAATCCCTACTTCAAAACTTATTTCCTACGATGTTGCATGCACTTGTTGTTTCATGCGATTTTGTACCATGGTCAAGTTGTACTTTAATATTTGGAGAACTTGTTGTTGATGCTGCGATGTGATCTTAGCCTGCCAAACCTCAGATTTTTTATTTTAGAGAAGAAGTGATGGAAGGAGGATGGTATCCATAGAGTGACATAGTGATGTCATTTTTGTTCTTGATATGAAAGGAAGTGTTATACCACCATTCTTCCAAGGGTAACCATTGAACCATTGTGTTTGTTTATTAGAGATGAAACGAGCGTAGTCTTCTAGACATTTGTTCACTATCTCGGTTTGTCCATCAGAGTGAGGATGATAGGATGAGCTATGAGCCAATTGAGTACCCAAACAAAGAGAAAATAATTATGTCCAAAATGTCCAATGAATATGTGATCTACATACCCCACAATAATCTTTGAGAACGCCATGTAGCTTTAGAGCTGTCTCCATGAATGGAGTGGCAACTATACTAGCTTTGAAAGGGATGAGAGAGTGCACAAAGTGTGCATACTTAGTCGGAGTCTATCAACAATCACCATGACACTACTTTCCTTTAGACTCGGTAACACATTGATGAAATCCATGGAAACCTCGTCCAAACGCTAACTTGGGATGGCTATTAGTTTGTAAAAGGCCGGGGTCTTAATTGTTTCCACCTTATTTTGTTACATGAAACCAAACGATACATACAAACCTTTGAACCAACATTTTTAAAGGCCATCCAAAATTCCTTCTCAGACTCTATGGTGGGTTTTAAAAAATCTCGAGTGCCCTTCTTTTGGAGAGGTGTGCAATTCAAAAAGTACATTTTTTTTTAGTTAGGATTTCTTACATAAATGTGATCTTTGTACCATGGTGAATCCTTTTCCATGTAAATGTGTCTGATGTCTTTGGAATCTGCTACAACCTTTGAATGAGAGTCCACACTTTTTTGGTCATTCTTCCATTCATCCCTTGCTTCTATTATCCAATGGGTTGGATGATCGATATAGCAGAGAGAAAGCCTCAAAATCTTCATCCTTCCTTGAGAGTGCATCACATACAACATTTTTGCTTCCTTTTTATAGATAATTTCAAAATGGAGGCAATATGCAGTTACCCACATTTTTGTTGTTCTTCTAAAGATAGTCTTTGTTCCAAAGTATTTAAGACTATCTTGGTCTGTGCAACCTTGAAGTTACTACCTATTAGGTAAGGATTCCATTTCTTCAATGCATGTAGTATTTCCATCATTTCCTTCTCATAAATGGGTGTGTGTAAGTCCTTCCCCACCTTGAGTGGTTGACTTTCAAAGCCAGGGGGCACTTCCTTCTTGCATTGGGACAACACCAATTCCATTTCACAGGCATCACATTCCACAATAAGGTTTTTGTAAATGCAGGTGGTGAGGCCAGGGAGCTTTTCATCCCCTCTCTTTAAGTTTTTTTCAAAATCTTTAGTTGTCTCTGGGGTCCATGAAAATGCAACCTTCTTAGTTAATTCCGTTGAAGGTGTTTCTATTCTTCCATGATGTCATTGAAACTTGGGTAACGTAAAATTAAAATTCTCTAAGATTATTGATGTTTTGGGAATCGGCCAGTCCTCATGGCCTTAATCTTGTTAGGGTCATGAAACTGATGAGATGCAATGTATTGATACTCTACCTCCTTCCTCCAAAGAAACATTTGGATGGTTTGGCATATAGTTGTTGTTCCTTTAGTAGTTGTAGCACCTTGTCAACATGTAGCACATGTAGTCCTTCCAAGACTTACTATAGATTAATATATCATCCGAAAATATAAAATTTTTTTTTAGAAGGAAGGGCTTGAAAATGGAATTCATCAACTAGATGTAATGGAAGGTTCATTTGTAAGGCCAAAGGCATGACAAAAAATTCATGAATGGCCTTCATGACGTGATGTTGTTTTAGGGATATCTTATTCCTTCATTCTAATCACCGTATGATACCACAGAGCGAAGATCCAACTTTGTGAAATAGATTACTTCATGTAGTTCATATAACAATTAATCAATGTGAGAATGGGAAACTTATCTTTAATAGTGATCTTGTTGAATACCTCTATGAGAAATCTAGACACATACACCATGAGCCATCTTTCTTGAATACCATTTTCCGAGGTCACAGTAAGAACTTTGGCTGGCAGGTCCTAATAATTCCATCCTCTAACATTTCTTCGAACATGCTCTCAATTTCACTCTTAAGACGCCAAGGGTATCTGTATGGCTGATGTTAGGAGGAACACTCGAGGTGGGTGAATATTATGATCATGATTTAGAGTGGGTGGAGTCTCTTGGAATATATTCAAATACTTTGGAATGCTTGTCAATGATCCCTTCGAGATCTAGAAGAATAGATGTAAAGCAAATGTTTGACATTATGGTGGTATGGTTGATGCAATAACACCTTGATGCCCCTTTTCAATAATTGTTTCATGTCATTAGAGTTTATCACCTTCACAGGGTTTCCTGTGATACCTCTTAGCTCGATTTTCTTTTCCTTCCAATGAAAATTTCATGAAGTTCTTGATATTAAAATCCCATGTTCTAATGATTGTAACCATTGGATTCCTAGTACAACATCAACACCACCCATGGGTATAGAATTCATTGGACTATTCATTTACATATTCCCATGGTAAGATTGATCTTATTGCATTTTCACGAAGCGATTGATGGTTCCTCCATCTACAATCATTACTTGAAACTCACGGTGTTGGATATACAAAGCAATTGAGATCTTTGGATGAATTTATGAGTGAATGAAATTATGAGTACTACCATAATCCAATTGGGACTATTACCTTTATTCTGATAAAATCGCCGATCTTGAGGTTTTTGAGGAGTGTTAATTCCGATGATACATTACATGATATCATGGAGTCAACTCTTCAGAAGAAATTGATTCTGCGTTTTCATCTTGAGATCGTTCTTATTCATGTTCTTGTTCTTCTTCCTCTTCACAATCTATGTAGAATAATTTCTTCTCCTACACTTATGTCCCTTCTTGTACTTGTTGTCACAATTAAAGCCTCCTTTTCTTTCTTTCCTCCAATTATTGGTGTCAACCTTGTAGGTTGAGGTGTTTTTGGAAGAAAAGAACATTATTCTCTTTATAGATGTTAGGATTGGTCCTTCTAGTAACCACAACCATATTTTTACTTTCAACATTTCTTGCCACCCTAAATGCATTTCTCCAATGATTTGGGTTCCCAAAGGAGAACCTCATGTTGAATGTTATCTCATAAATTTCCTATGAATACATCAATCAAGTGCTCATATGGAATATTTGTTACCTTTATATTACAATCTTTGGAGTTCTCAATGTTCTCACGTAGCGAACCATTCAATCTTTGGAAGTTCTCAATGTTCTCTGTAACTGAACCCTTTTGCTTGAGATTTATCAATTGGCTAAAGAAGGTATTGCTCCTTGTATCCTCGTAGTGTGCTATCATTTCTTCCGTGAAAATTGTCCAAGTGACAAGTGATTAACAAGAACAAATCCTTCTATACCATACAAATTGATTGGTTTCTAAATATAAAAAAACAATGTGTACCTTTTGTGTATGTGGAACATTATGTAGATCAAAGAATTGCTCCATCTGAAGTATCCATGTGATAGGGTCCTTGCCATCAAACTTCCTCATATCGATCTTAGGAACATGGTTGGTATTCAACCCAAAGTTAGAGTTTCTCCATTCTTGATTCACCTTCCATGTGTCCTCATCATGAATTTCATAGGATAAATTTTCACTTTCAGGTGTCCTCTCTATTACAAAATTTTTCAATCCTTCCATGATCTCCTCTTTTAGACCATCCATCTTAGTATTTATTGGCTCCAACTTAGCTTCCATCTCTTGTAGTTCATCTTTTGTTACTGTCTTCTTTTGTAAATCATTTATGTCCCTATGCATTTCTTCACCTTCATCAAGAGTCCAATTAGGATTTTTTGGAGGCTTATTTGGTGTAGAAGTTCCCTTTTTGGGTGGCATTTTGGCCAAGTATCACTTTTGAACCTTCATTTTGAGGTGGTTCTGCTAGACAATCTTTATTCTATTGTATATCCAAATTTTAGGCCCTTATGGGTATGAAACTTTCTTTTCTATAGTTCTCTGATATTGCTTCTCTGCAATACCATAGGTCTAATCAAAATTGGATGTGACAAGTGGAATTTACAGTAACTTCCCCACAACTTGCTGATTTTTGGCCTTTCCAGGAGATCTCACTTGTATAGCATGCCCCACAAAAAATAATTGATATAAAATTCTGAAACTTGTACCAGAAATACTACAGACTGTCCAATATCCAATGAAACTAGTCTCACTCAATTTGGATACTCTAGGAAGAACTTATGATTTTTTTACTTGGAACACCTTCTTAAGACTAGTCAATAGGACTAGTCCAATACCCTATCTTCCACAGGGTGTATCTACAAATTTGAGATGACCCAGAAGATGAAATTTGTACCAAAGATACCTTACTAATTTCTATAAATATCCTTTGGAGTTCAGGGTATGCAACATTACAGAAAATTGTTTATAGCGAAAATTCCGCAATGACTCAGTTCAAGATGATTCCAAAACCCTATATTTCACAGGCTGTATCTCCTAAATTATAAGGCCTCAGGAGCTGAAATTGTAACCCAACGTATCTTGATCTGTCTACTAAATATCCTCCAAGACGTTCCTTCTAAAACATTGTATAAAAAAATTTATAGTGAAAATTTCAAGGTGTCTCAGATGTAGCAACAAAACCCCAAGACCTTGAGCTCTAATACCATATGTTAAGAACCAAATATCAATATAGCATAGAAAAACCTCATAATAAGTACTTAACGCCTTGAAAAAGAGAGAAATTTAGATAATAAGCCTCTTCAAGGGGGAAACCTCCTAGTGCCCACATAAATGTACAATTACAAGATGATTCAAAATGAAAATGTCTCCTTGGTATATATAGGAGACTAGGAGGTATAATTACAACTAATGGACTAAAGCCGAGATAAATAAAATAAAATTACTAATATAATATGCCCCAATTAAGGGGTAATGAGCCACTATTTAGGGCTTAACAATAAAATATTTTACTATGATAGTGAAAGTTCCATTCATATTGAAAATAACTCATCCTTCCATTCAAAGACTAAGCATATACAACTCAGGTACTATTTCATATTATCTATCTTGGAAAATGGACATTTGAAGTTGGAAAAGATACATACTATCTAGAATCATGCAAACATGTTAACAAAGGGAGTAACCAGGGAGAAATTGACTTCCTACTCAGTTTCAGTTGGTCTTCAAGCATGAAGGTAAAGTTAAGAAACTTTCCAAGTCCAAGGTGGAGTATATTCCAACAAGTACAACAAAAATGGAGTTATTCTGATCAGTATCCAAGTTGGATATTGTTCGTTGTGGAGCTTGATTATCTTCTTGATTCAAAGGTTTGTTTCAACTGTACTTGGACCCCATTCCCTAATGAGGGGGTGTGGGGGAGATTTACCCCCAACAACTGTCGCTAGGGGGGTCCACGGGGGTGGAGAAGTTTTTTTAGGCCCCCCCCTAGCGGGGGATTCTAGGGAAGTGCCCCCGAAGTAAAATATTGAGAAAATTGCCTTGTAAAATATTGCAATTTTGTATTCTATATGGACCATTCATTATAAGGTCCCAGATATGATGATAGAGGTTATTTTAGGTATTGTTTCCCTAGAAGGAAACCCTCTTTTATGATGGAATTGTATTAAGGCTATGCATGAGTGTGATTATTGTATTCTAAGAGAGGAGACTATGAGAGAAAGAAGAGGAAGTTACAATGACTTTGTTGTAGGTTGTATCCCTTCATTTTGCTTGATAATAAAAAGGAAGGACCTGGAAATTTATCTGGTGGACGTAGTCCCCACTGGGTGAAACACGTATATCTATGTCTCTATTGTATTATGTATATTCTATGTTTTATTTTTTCATTTGTTTTATTTTATTTCTCCACAATCCTATTTTTCTGACAGCTTGGTCAGTTTCCATATGCACTATGTGTGCCTCCTTTTTCCATTCCTGCTCCTTTTGTGATAGTTGTTGCTCTATTGATATTTATTTTTCCAGTTGCATGGTGAGGGATTATTTTATTTTGTTATCCGTAGCCAAGTTTCTTGTCCTTTCTATACTATCTACTACATCCTTTTGTATCCGACATTTACTGAATGCGTATGAAAAATGCGTCAACCATTCATTTACCACAGACTTAATGTACTAGCTTCTTTGGTTAATTTATGTATGTTCTCTTTGAATCCTTTTTTATTTTTCCATTCTGTTTTTGAGGCCGCATTCATCTATTCATGGAATGTTTGGATTTATTTGACGGTTAAGTCACATTGCTATTCGACTTCTTTTTTATCTTTCTTCAATGCTTGTAGTTGTTGTCGGTAAGTTGTGTTGGTTTTGATCATTCTGTCTATGAATTCTTTAAATCCTTGTAGGGGGTTCTGCACTTCTGACATTTGTTTTATTCCTTCATTCAACTTGACTGCTTCTCTGCATTCCTCCAAGATATTATTTTTCTATTATTTTAGTATTTCGACCCGACTTCCTTCTTTCAACACCTTCTTCCATGTCCTTGCTGATTGTTTTGAAATAACTCCATGTAAGTCGAACTAGTGTTTGTCAGAAATTGCGGTTGGGTCAAATGAGGTTTCAATTGATGACCTTGACGGATTCATTGTTCCAGTCATTCTGATGGTGATAATGGATGACTTCCTTTTCTTTCTTTTATCTGTAGATTTGGATGTCTAGCCTTCTTTTGTTATCATCTGTTGTGTTGTAGGGATGCTTTGTTCGCTTGTTTCATCTTTTTCTTCATCCTCATGTTGGGTTTTTTTTACCTCCATATCTTCTTTGTCCTGGAGATATATCCTTTCTGTGTTAATATTCTCAACATCTCTGGGATCTATCTTAGGTAAATTCCTTCCAGTCTGTATCTTTTCAATGTTCTCCACTTGTATGCCTGGAATGTAGTTTTCTAGCTCTGTTTCCTTAGCATTCTAGTTAATCATGACCTGATGTGTTTCAGTTGTTTTCACTACTTATTCATGTTGATCCAATCCCTCAAACAGATGGACTGACTATTTTTGTGTTGGGATGGTCAGTTCATTGACTTGCATCGATTCAAATGAATGTTGTGGTGGAATTGGTTTTCTAGTTGGCTGCTACTCTATCAATTCTATGTCGATTTCTTCGATCAACTCATGTTGCTCCATTTTGAGGGTTTCTATCTCGACATCATCCATCTCGACTGGTTGATCTAACTTTGTGGCTTATGAATATCCGTTGATGATACATTTCCTCCAATTTTTCTTTGTTGGCAATTCGTCTATGACCAAGACCGAATCTGCTGGAGGTGACTCCCTGGTGAGGTCAATTGCAACATTAGGTGTTCTTTTCTTACTTAGTGTTTATTTTGGACTTAATTCCCATTCTGTCATGTTCACTGTGAATTTTATCAAGTTGACATAAGTATTTTTTCCTTCTAAGTTCTTTTGCCTCTTCTCCCCTCTTCTTTCAATTTTCATGAGTGTGTTTTTTATGTTCTTATCTTTTTGGAAGGCCTCCTTCATTTGTGGTCCAACCGAGAAACTATATATCTTATTCATGATAAAAGTTTCTTGTCAGGTTTTTTGTAATTTCACGATGATCTTGGAGGTGATACCTTCCATTTTTTATTTAATGATTGGTTCATTAAATTTGATTCCCTCATTCAACTAGAATGTTTCTCTCCAGATATCCTCTAATTCGATATCTAGCGCTTCTTCCTCAATTGCTTTCTTCCCTTTGTTATTTTTACTTAGTTGTTTTCCTTTTCCTGGGGAAGGATTTGGAGGGACGATTGTTAGAGATTGTAAGTTTTAGACAAATGGAAATGTGTAAAGAGAAACTTCTCTTTCTTATTCTTGCTCCCTGTCGATCAATGGAAATATTATAGGCATCCCTGTCTGTTGTGTCTCAAGAGGAATTTGTAAATTCTGATTGATTTTTATTTCCAATTCTGTGAATATTTCTTCCATTGTCGGTAGGTAATGTAGTTCTTTTGGTTCTCGAATCGATGCCACTCCACACCAAATCCTTGTGCATTCTAGGATGAGTTGAATATGGAAAGGTGATGGAAATGCTCGACGGATTTCTTGCTCGACTCTCTATCTATGGGTACTATATTTCAATCCTATGACTCACAATCATAATATCTCTTCTAGTGGAAGTGAGTTTGGTGTACATGTCTAATTTGAGGAGAAGAATATGTATTTCTCCATTGTCAAGTTCTTCTTATATGTGAATGTTGCTTCTCCTACAAGGTCATATTGTTGCATTTATATCCATATTAGCAATGAATGAAACATGATGGATCGACCCGAATCTTGAACTTCCTTGTAGTTGGTTCTGAGCATGTCGACCAAGTGTTCCCCCCAAATGAACCTTTCTAAATTCTGATAGACTTGAGATATTTCATCAACCATTGTCATATTTACATCAGACGCCCATCCCGCTAGTGTGAAACACACAAAAATTATGATGGCCTTCCAGAAAGCTCTTGGCTCGATGATTTTATTGATCAACAATCCCTTAGAGTTTTTGGCTATCACCGACCCTAGGAAAAACTGCATCCAGTCGTTAGTATTAGATGATTTGTGTACCTTGGCCGCTCCCCTTGGGATTCCAAAGATTCAGTAGAGGATTCCGCCAGTTATTTCTATATGCTCATCTAACTAGAGGTATCCTTGATGATACCGAATAAAAAAAATGCCACTTCTTCTTTCCATCAACCCATGTCAGCTACTTGCGGGGCGCCAAGGATATGTTGAATTCCTACTTTTTGTAGGAATTCAGTTTCTGATTTCCAACTTCCTTCCTCCATTTCCCACTTTGTGAAATTTATCCAGTGCTTTCTCCAATATGTTTCCTCCATCTTCACTAGATGGATATTTTGCATCCGGATTTGCAATGGCGTTGCGGTGGCTCTATCAAAAAATTTCCTCATTATTGAATCCTCTGTTTCACTGCCAAATTGACCTCTCATCCTTGACCTATGTTGATCATGGTTACTAGTTTCTGGAAACGTTGGTGAATTTACGGTTTCGTTTGACTATGTGTTTTTCTCTATACTTATATGTGGAGGAGGAATTAACAATGAGGCAAAGTCATATGCTTCTTCCAAATATATAGTTGGTGGTGAGAGAGTTGGGTTCAATGAATCCAAATATTCTCGTATTTCATGCTCTTCCATCATAAATATTGGTGGTACGAGTGGGTTAAGTGAGTGGAAGTTTAAATCGTTTCTTGGTTGGCATTTGTTTATGTCACATCAACCATTAATTGCAATATATTGTTGTTGAATGTCATGTGTATCAGTGTATTCGATGGTCGTATGAACGACTATACAACGATGATTTCCATCATTAATATTCTCGTCGGATTTTACCTATCCCAAATTAAATGCTCCATCTTTTCCAAAGTGGGTGCTTTCTCGGTCGACGTTTTCCTGGACTAGACTAATGGGAGTTCTTGATCCATCTTTATTACTGGATTGACTTATTCGATGTCGTTGATGGCTTTATTGTTCGTTCATTTTGCTAATTTATACTGAGTCTGAATGGTGTCATCTTTTTTCATGCCAATTTGAATCATGTTCTCTTTTCTTTTGTTCATATGATCTTCACTTGCCTGATCTATGCTCTCTTGAACCATGCTCGCTTGCTCCCAGACTGATCATTTTTCTTGATTATTTTCTTATGAGTATTTGTCTCGAGATTGAACAAGGGCTGCTTTATCTCTCCCTTTTAATTTATTGTTTCTTTTCCTTTAGTGTTATGGTTGTTCTTTAAATACTTTAACTTTTCATTTTTCTATACTTAAATGTGTCTAGCTTATTTTATTTTTATTAATTTTAAGCAAGGCTTATTTCTTATAAGTATGATTAGTCAGTTTAGTCGATTCCTGTTGGAAATTCCCTGCTATATTTTTCCAACAAGGTTATTTTATTTTATACTTAATATTTATTTAAATGGGCACCATGAATTACTTTCTTAAATGGTTGCCTCAATAATGTTCTAAGTTGGACCGCTCCATTCGGTCGAATATATTCCGCCACATAAGGCCCCAACCATGTTGTTTCCAATTTTCTTAGTTTTCCTTTTATGTGATTGTCATACAATAAGATTAAGTCTCCCTCTTTAATATCCTTTTTATTTAAGTGATGTTCATGCCAAACTTTTAGATTTTTCTTCTGAACCTCTTGGCAATGGATCTCTATTAACCTCTCTTCTTCCATCTTGTTTAGTTGGCATAGTCTTTCGTTCATGTTTTTTCTCTCATCAAATTTTTCTACAATTGTGACCCTGTCAGAATTAGTCCAAAATTTTAATGGGATAACAACTTCATGGCCATAGACTAGTTTGAACAAAGTATGCCCAATCAATATTTTGAATGTTGATCTATATGACTAGAGGATTGTAGGAATATTGTCATCCCAAACATCTTTATTTATGCCACAGATCTTTGTAAGTCCCTTGTGTAAAGTCTTATTAAAATATTTGACTGCCCCGTTTTCTTGTGGGTGATAGGCTATCATTTTTCTATGGTTTATTAAGAATTTTTCCAGTAGAACTTTAATTGTTTCATTCACAAAGTGAGTTCGCTAGTTTCTTATTAGTGTCATAGGAAAATCGAACCTTGTAATTATGTTCTCGTAGATGAATTTAGTTGCTACCTCTTTGGTACAGGATTCAACTATCTCAGCCTACCCACTTGGTCACATACTCGACTAAAGTAATAATGTACTTGGCACCAATTCTTCTTTCCCTCAGTGGAAATGGCTAGATAAATTCGATAGCCCATATTTCAAAATCTCCATTAGAGTTTATTGAACTTAGTGGAATTTTGTTTTTCCATAAAGTTCGTCCAATCCTGACAACTATCACATTTTTTTACTTGATCCCTACAATATTTATGCAAATTCGTCCACCACAGGCCTACTTGTAGTACCTTCTTGGATGTTGTGTCATCCTGAAAGTGTCCTTCGGCTTCTCCTGCATGGGATTCAGTGATGATATCCTCCTGTTCATGTTCTGACACACATCTTCTTAAAACATCGCCCATTCCCATTTTCTATAAGTATTCGTTAATGATTGTGAACGATGCAACTTTCATGGATAGAACTTTCCTTTTGTTTGTTTGGAGGTTCTCCGAGGCCTTTCCTTATTTTAAGAAATTGGAAATATCTTCTAAATATTTAGGTGTACCTTCAACTCTGAATAAGTGTGTGTCTATAAGGTCATCATTGATGCCTCTTGGATGTTCTCTTGTTTCTAATCGTGAAAGGTGACCAGGTTGGAAATTATTTTTCCCTGGTCTTATGATTACGTCAAATTAAAATTATTGAAATAATAGTAACCACCTACAAATATTTCCTTGATGAACTGGTTTATTGACCAATTATTTTAATTCTTGATGGTCTGTAAAAAATGTAAAGGGATTTGCAAGTAAATAGTGACAAAACTTTTGTAGAGAGAAAAACATTGATAAGGCTTCCCTTTGCGTAGTTGAATAGTTTCTTTCTAATTTATTCAGTTTCCTACTTGCATACCCATTTGGATGATCCATTGTGTCATCGTATGAATGAGTTAAAACTGAGCCGACAACTACATTGGATGCATCGACATGGACATGAAAGTTTCTCAACTAGTCTAGAAATTTGAGAATGGGTGCTTTGACCGACTTCTTCTTTAAAAATTTGAAGGATTCTTTGCATTCTTGGCTCCATTTGAATTTTAAATCTTTTTGTAAAATCACATCCATTGGGAAGGTGATGTCCGAGTAGTGGCACATAAATTTCCTATAATAGCTAGTATGACCAAGTATAATTTTGATTTGTTTTTGTTTCAGGAGTGGTTTTAGATCAAGGATAATATCAATATTAGCCATGTCAAACTTTACCCCATATTTACATACCACATGTCCTAGAAACATTCCAGTAGGTGTGGAAAATATGCATTTTCTTATGTTTAATGATAGTTGAATCTATCTGCAACATTCTAGCATAATTAAAAGCCATTGTATGTGATTTTTGAATAAACTATATATTTTCCAGTCATCGAAGTATACATCCATGGTTTTGTAGATATACTCTTGAAATTATTTGACCATTATTCTTGAAAAAGTTGTTTCTGCATTCTTCAGTTTGAATGACCTTACTCTGTAGGAAAAAGATCCAAATTCTGACACAAATGTTGTTTTTTCCTGATATTGTTTTTCTATTGGCACCTAGTTATATCCTAAGAACCCGTTAGTAAATGAATACAATTCGTGACCAACAACTTCATTTATAATTTCATCAGCAAAAGGGGTGGGGAATGGATCTGCCATAGTCTGTTTTGTGAGTCCCAAAGAATCAACACAAATTATTAATTTCTTTGGATCATGTTTCTTTGGTTGCAACACCATGGGACTTGCCCATTATTCCTTGTCGATAGGATAAATAATGCATGCTTGTAGAATTCCCTCGATCTCTTTTTGAACAATCGGTTTATATTTATGTGCTAACTTGTATGGTCAGTTTTTAATTGGTTTTTCTCCTAGGATAAGTTCAATATTCATTTCACCCATTTTATCTACAAGTCCTTTCAAATCCTTGTAGTCGCGTGCAAACAAATCTTGACACTATTTTAGTAGACTGACTATGTCGATTGTTTTCTTGTCAGAGAAATAGTCACATATTCATACCATTTTTGGTCGACCATCATTTGATATGTCGAATTCTTTCATTTTTATTTCTACATCCATCCATTCTAGTGGTTTTTCTTTGTCAAGATCATGTTCTCCTTCTTCAATATTTGTAAATATTTTTGAGAAATTAGGTTGTTCCTGGTCTTCTTTGTGTTTTTTGGCTATACTTAATACCGACTTCACATGATTTTGTAGTGTTGGATGGTATTTCTTCCATTGGAAGCTCTTTCCTAGACATTTTATATTCTCCATGTTGATCCTTCATGTAGTCGAGATTTCCTTGTTTTCTACCAACAAAAAATTGAAAGGTGATATCGATCCTCCATCAAATGGCATCTTTTCTTTTTCTTTCTATACAATTGGTGAAGGACTTTATAGAAATATTTTTATTTGGCATGTTGCATCTTTCAAGTGTTCCTCTACTGGATTAAATTCAAAGTCTTGCACAATTTTGTTTTTTATTTCACCCCAGTTTGAAGTGTGGCTGAAAGCTTCTTCAATCTTATACCATTTGTTTGGTATGTCATCTAATGTACTTGGAAACATATGGGGAAATAAAATTCCATCCTTATATCCTATTCTTCTCCATTTACTTTCACAACATTCAATATCTTATGTTGGTTCGTAGTCGATTTTGAATGTGGGAATATCTGCACCTTTGGATAGTTTCTCATCCTCGAATATTTCAACGATGTATGTCGAAACAATCATCCTTGTTTGTAATCAGGGGGAATGTGTGTACCACCATCTTGAAACTTGGCTTTTGAAAGTTTCCACAAGGATATATGTCCTTCCTTTATCTCCTATGTATTTTTCTACCTCTTTGACATGGGTCGAAGGGGCGTGTCGTTCACTATATCACAAGGGTTTTCTTATCTAATTGTCGATCGGAATAAGAGTGGGAGTTTGTCGAGTTATTTTTTCATATACTTTAGGTATATCCTAGATTGAGGATCATGTCTTAATATGTTTCTTTGTAATAAATTTGATAGACCAAAAATGTTTCGTATGTGTTTCGTAACTCTCTATTTGTCGATTGTATAAGGTGGAGTTAGAATTATGTCCGATCGACATGGGGGATTCTCTCAAAATTTATCCTTCTGCGGTTGGTTCTATATAATACTTTTGTTCATTGTTTATATGATATAGAAATTTGGATTCTTGATCTTCATCCTACAACTCCATCCATGGTTTTCCTTCCTTTGGATTCATGGGAATAATTATTTTTCTCCCATTTCCTTTCAATTTAATTCTATCTCTTTCCAGGGAGATAGTTTCTTTCATTTTTTGACCTCATGGTCGACCAACAAGAGAAACACATGTTGGAATTTATTCGACAAGGTAGATCACCTTGAAGTCAAGCAAATTCAGTACTCCCATAATTTGAGTGTCAACATTCCTCAATATTCCAATTGGTTCTATTAATATCTGATTAGATAACTTAACATAATTCAGCGTGGGTGCTAGGTTGGGTCAGCCCATTCGTACCCATGTTTCTCATGGTAAAATATTGACTTGCGATCCAAAATAAACGACCACCTAATTGACCATCATTACCTCAATATCAAAATCGTCTCATGGATTGTAATATTTTTTGTTATAAGAGAGGTGATTTTCATCCATTCTCAATTTTTTACCATCTTTGTATTCTCACAGTATGTTGAGTAGATCCAACAACCTACCTATTGAAGTTTTTTCTTTGAGGAGTTGCAAAAATTTCTGGATGGTATCTTCATTTTGAATTCTTGGGTTATTTTGATCTCCTTTGGAATTCCTGAAGAATTTAAGAGCTTCTCTCATGATTTTTATTCTTTATCTAGGTTTTGGAAGTTGTTAGCCTTCTTTCTTTGGTAATTTTGTGGTGGAGTGTGAATATCTCATCCTGTGCACGACCTTGTAATGATATGTAATTTTTTGGAGTTCCTCACCTCTTCCTTGGATACTACGTGTAGTAGATTCACAGTTTTTCCTGGTATAATTTTGTCGAGTACTATTGGGAAATATTATAAAGAGTGATCTCCAATGCCGCATATGTTGCAAATTTTCTAATCAATCCTGTCTTTTATAGGACAATCTTCTTTGTCGTGATCATTTTTCTAGCAATTAAAACAATATGATCATCCATGACCTCAACCTTGACCACCAAATCCACATCGGCCTCCTCGAACTCGACAACAACCATCGTAGCAACCATCTCTTCAACCATATTTTTTTTCTTGTTCAATGGTTTATGTGTGGTAGAATGTTCGTATATTATTCTTATTTCTAGCGTTTAGATGGAATTATGATGTTCGATGATCGGAAACTTCACAGATGTGGCACCACTTCGTGTTTTTTAGATTATGTGGACAATATTGTATACTATGATTAGTTAGGAATTCACATATGTTATAGTATTTCTAGGCTTGTACTCAATGGAATATGTTGTTTGTGTGCGCTCATTTAGGGGACAATTATCCTTTGTGTGTCTGTCCATGGTGCATGTGGTGCACCATATTCCATTGCTTCATATAGATATATTTTTGATTGTTTGCTGCAAATGTTCTATTTTTTCCTCAAGTCTCTATGTCGTCGAGGAATTTTAAGGGATATTCTCATATGAATCAAATCACTATTTATTCTCTATCATGTATTCACAGTTGGTTATCTTGTATAAGCGTAGAAGAGATTGAATTCTTTGCAGTAGCTCAAATACATACCACTGGACTAACAAGTTTTTATCAATCATTGTTGGGATTTGACTTAGGATATATTTGAATCTCTTTTCATATTCCCTTACCAACTCACTCACTTGCTCTTTTTTTGATTTCTTTTAACTTTTGGGTTGTCAGATGTGTGATGTCCTGAATTTTAAAGAATGTTAAGAAGTTATTATTTATTTCTTCTTTTGAATGCGTTTTCTTTTCTGTGTAGTTCATGAACCATGTTAAGGCATGGTTTCACAACTTAGCTCCAAATTGATCCATATTCTTATCCTCTCCTGTAATATCAGCTGCATCCGAAAAAAATTTAGATACAAACCAATTTTGTTTTGGGTCCTCCTTTCCTTCATAAATGGGGATGTGGTTGAATCCCATTTTTATTTTATTGGTAGGAGCACTCGATTTTCTTGGTGTTTTAGCTACTAATTCTTTCAACTATTTTTTTGAATCTTCTGGTTATTTTTTGTTTTCGTCCGACAATGGATGACACTCAAGGAATAGTTGTTTCTTCTTGAGTGCGGAAAACATGTCCTCGGTTTGAGAACTTTGATCTTTATATTCGACTAACCATCGTTCTGAAGGTTGCGTCGCTTCTAGACTGTAGTTAATTTATTCTCTCGATATTATGTGTGGTAAGGGGGTTAGGTCAGTGAGGTCCTTGATTTGGATGATTATATTTTCGACTTCATTTTTATCTGGCTCGATAATCAATGCATCATGTAAGTTTCCCTGGTCATTTGTTCTGTACCATAATCTTGTATATTGGTCGTCGATATACAACCTTTGTTGGAGAAATTCTCTTATCCGTGGACTAGTTTTCGGTGTGGGAGGCATATGTAAATATGGTACAAATTCTTCATAATATATACTTTCTGGTTCATCGACTGGTTGATGAATGTTCAGTTGTGTGTTGCTACTTTTGTCGGGTGTCATTGCAGCTGTTGTTGTTTCCAAATTTGGTCTATCTCTGTCTGAATCAGACTACTCACATGCTCTTTTAGGTTGACCCTCCCTAGACATATTTCTATTTAAATTTTTGTTGTTCCACTGGTTACAAAGTTCTTCTCTTTTCTGTTGTCTTTTATCTTGTTCTATTTTCTGGATATCCATTGATTGCTTATGGGATTTCTTCCCTCTTGATGAAATTTAGGCTTGGGAAACACTACTTCTTATTTTATGGAATATCACAATTTCGACTGAACCCCCATTGCTGACCCAAATTACTCCAAGTCGAGAGCGTTGGCCATATTTATTTCTTTAAGAAGTAATCCTAGGATTCTGTTATATCTTTTCACTTTGTGTCAAGAAATGCTTCCCACTTTTCTTCTCTTTCTTGGAATTTTGTATTTCATAACAGTGTTCCTAATATTGGTTGGTAGTCAACGATATCATCGAATCCCTTGTCAAGGAGGAATTTATGAAGAAGTGTTGGAACCATGCAAGAAAAATCCATTGCGCGATTTAGTGTATAATTTTTCTTTTATTTTGTCGAGGGACATCCGCTATTCAATGACTTGTTCTAAAATAAAATCTTCAATCATTTTTTCGATCTAGTTGTGCAAGTTCATTCTTCCTCCATTCATCAAGTTTAGGCCTAGCTTCTCGCCAGGGGTCAAATTATGCATCACTTGATCTGTTAATGTGCTGGAAAAATGCTTTTGGGATAACTTCAAGGAATATTTCATGTGTCTCCGAAAAGAACTGTGACCTTGCTTCGACTAGTGAGAGGTTATTCCTTCTTGCATAGTTTCTGATGTAGTTATCAATTTTGTGTTCCCACCCCTCACGTATGTCTTTTATATTTATCATTTATGTACACTTATACATACCCAGGTTTAGTATTACCAGAAACAGAACCAATGTTGTAATCTAGGGAAAAGTAGGGAGTGTTACCAGTAGATCCTTACATAGTCATGATAGAGATACATGCATACACATAGACATAAGTAGAGACATACATAAGTAATGAGATACCAAAGAACAATCCTTTTATTATATGGTAGAAAATTACAACACAATTACATATAACCTCTCACCTGAGCTAACTGAGCCTTCATGTGCTTATCTATTTATACCTCTTTCAAGAAGTTGTAACTACTTAACTTCCTGGGTCGGTCAGTTAACAAAGACTCCAACCGATTTCTACTTCTAACTATGATATTGTATGGTATGGTATGGTATAGTATGATATGGTATGGTATGGTATGATATGGTATGATATGGTATGCCTTTCCTTTCCATGGCCTTACATGGTATGGTATGCTATGCTATGCATTTCCTTGGCTTGCCTTGCCATGTTGTGGTATCCTTGGTATGGTATGGTATGGTATCTTTGGTATGGTATGGTATGGTATCATTGGTATGGTATGGTATCCTTGGCATGGTATGGTGTGATATGGTATGGTATGGTATTGAAACTTATTTTACTACCACTTGGATGTAGAAAAATTTTACTACAAAAAAACTAAATAACCACCAAATAAACAACATTGAGATGCCAAATGAAATATATTTTCGAAAGGTATATAATTCACTACTCACTTGCCAAATTTGAAGGCTAGAAAGTAGACTTTTAAAGCATGAGGATTTGAGTTGTTTTTTGTCTTAAGGGGAAGCAAGGAAATGTTTATGACAATAGTAACAAATATTAGTCAAAACCAAAATATAATGTCACAAGTTGATATATATTTTCAAGGAAAGAAATTTTGACCATTTATTTGTTGATTTTGACCAAAAATAAGAAAAGTTATGTTAGTTTGAGTGTTAGGAGGGTTCACAACCCAATGCAAGAGGTTCACAACCTCCAATGCACTAGTTCCTTTGAAAAAACAAGGAAAATGGTGTCACAAGATGATGATATGGTGCCTTTCCTTTTCCATGACCTGGATTTCATTTTCCATGACATGGCTTTCATTTTCCATGCTTTGCCTTGCCTTCAATTGCCATGCATGGTATGGTACGATATGGTATCTAGCCATCAAGCCCTGAAGAGATGAAATTTATGAAAAAAATGTAATAAATGGTGTAATGGTATGGTATGGTATGGTATGCAAGTGAAGGCAAGGAAAGTGAAGGAATACCTTTCCTTGCCATGCCATGCCTTTCCTTTCCATGCCATGCCATGCCTTGTATTGCCTTGCCTTGCGTTGCATGGCCTTTCCTTTCCATGCCTTCCCTTGCCTTGTATGTTATGGTATGGTATGATATGGTATGGTATGGTATGGCATGGTATGGTATGGTATGCCCTACCTTGCCATGACCTTGCATGGTATGGTGTAGTATGCCTTGCCTTGGTTTTCCTTGCTATGGTATGGTATGATATGCCTTTCCTTTCCATGGTATGGTATGGTATAGTATGATATGCCTTGGTATGGTATGGTATGGTATGCCTTGCCTTTCTGTGGTATGGTATGGTACGATATGCATTTCCATGCCATGCCTTGCCATGCATTTCCTTTCCTTCACTTGCCATGTCTTGTCGTTCCATACCATGCCTTTCCATACCATGACTTGCCATGCCATGCCTTTCCATACCATGCCATGCCTTTCCATACCATGCCTTTCCATCCCATGCCGTGTCATGTCATGCCACGTCATTCCTTTCCTTTCCTTCACTTTTCATGTCATGCCTTTCCATTCCATGCCTTTTCATACCATGCCTTGCCATCCCATGCCTTCCCATGGCATGGCATGCCTTTCCTTTCCTTTACCTTCCATGCCATTCATTTCCTTCAATTTCCATGTATGGTATGGTATGGTATGGTATGGTATTCTATTTTTATAGCTCAAAATGCCACTATCATGCATTTTTTACTTTGGCTTACTCACTTACACATACGACAACCAATTTTGCTGAGGTTCCTATTAAAAAAACACCTTTTTGCATATTGTACTCACCCTTCTACATAAGCAACACAGGTACATATGCTAGTTTCATTCTTGACAACCCACATATACTCTAAAACGTTATAAAAATAAAAACAATTTGCACTTTTAGGCAGAGTTTATGGGCTATGTAGGTTGCACAACCATCTTACCTCTTGTAGTCCTTATGAAAACCAATTAAACATATTTTGTCCATATAAAAGGGGCCCTAGAGGAGTCATTTGGATATATGAAAGAAGAGGCGAGTGAACTCTCCCAAATTTTCTCCTTTGTATTCAAAGCCTTTTTGCATTCTACTCTGAGTTTCATCTTCAACATTCCCTACCATTAATCCTCCTTATAAAATTCATCATTTTCCCATATATTGGAATGTTGGTTGCGAGGATAACAGATTTGGAATAGTGCACTTGGAGTCAAAGTAGAGGAACCCAGGTGAGGTTCGTGGAGCGACGTCGACAAGATTCGGGTTGTAATTTCCAATCTTGTTATCAATAAAAGAGAAACTTCTTGTCCCATATCTTTATGTCTTTATGTTTATGTCTATGGATGTTTTTAACGAATATCTAACCCTTTAGATGATATTGGTAGTTATTCATATGTTGTTATAGTTTGTTCTGTGAATTTTTTTCAGGCCAACCTTGGGAGGAGGCCTACAATTTTGGAACATAAAACAATAGGAAGGGATCTACAATAGACAGAAGGACTTAAGGTACACATTTCGATCTTCTCTCCCTTCCTTTAATTATCATTAGGTCTTGTTGGATTTGGTTTAAATAAAATAATTTATGTCTTTTAAGGTGTCAAGGCTCTTGTTAGTCGCTAGACCCGAATTAGGGGGATTTTTCCCCATAGAATAATTGGTGACTCCACTGGGGAGTCTCTCTAGGATATTGTTAGGAGATTATTTTTGGTTTGATTTCCTATTGTTTTCTTTTCTTTCTAAGTCTGTAAGAGTCTCTCGTCACCTTCCATGTGTTTCTATTTTTCCTAATTTGGATGATCACTCTGAACTTTATCTCTTTTTTGAGTTGGTTCAACAATATACGCACCTTGTTCTATACCCAATAGGCATAAATACACACCCTGAGTTAGCAAAGAATGTGTACATACACACCTTGAGTTATCCCAACACATGTATATATGTAGTCTGTCTATGTATAGAATGAGTACCTATTCTTTTGAAGTGTTTTTCAAAATCTTTTATTTTTCTTTCAGGAAACCTTTGGTCTCTCAAGTCCTCCTAAGTACCAAAGACCTTTATTATTTGCTGTTGAGAGAGATTTAAGTCTCATATTGTCTATGAAGTTGTAAAGAAATATTTTTTGTTTAGTTTTATATGTATTTTTCTATCTTTTATCAAGGTTGAAGGTGTACGTTAAGCTAAGGGTCTCCTTTGGATTCTGGTGAATCCCTTCTCTCTGACAGTGGTTTAGGAACTTAGTCAATATCTGGTTTGTCCTCCTTATCTCTTGTTAGTCTTTTAAAAGAAAAAAATATTGTAGTTTGTTATTTTCATTTCATGAGCATATAAAAAAGTTTTAAAAATAAATGTTTTAGTTTCTTAATTGCATTTCATCTTTGTTTGGTTGTAATAACTTAGGTTGTGTATATAAAAGAAAAGAGTTCTCAACCCAAAGTTTCTTCTTATATTCTTCCTTGAAAGTTCAAGTATTTCCATTGCATTTGGAATGAAAAAGCATTCTAGGATAGATTGCATATTAGGATCTTGGTTTTCATTTTCAAAAGTTTGCACCTTGAAAGTTAAAAGATCCAAATATTCATTTGTAGGACATAGTTTTCTTTCATTTTCATTTAAAGAACAATGTTCTAAAATCTCATTAACTCTTCTCTTTTTCCTCTCAAATAAAACCACGAGTTTCACTACCATACCACTAAGTAGCCAAGCCACTAAAATTAACTCTTAATGTTAAAATAAATTAGACTTTTTCATTTATAGGATACACCAATTAGAATAGGCTTTAGGGCCTTGGATTAGGTGTGGAGAGGAAACTCTTCAATGCCACTTACATAAAATTAAGATTTTGAGATAGGGAGTATTGAAGTCCAGTTTTAATAAAAGTTATCTAGGAGTCCCCTCTAACACAGGGGTCAAACATGAGGTCACATGAGGAAATGTAGAGGAGATAACCCCTCCAAAGCTGAACCAAGTGTGGTGGGGATCATATTTGAGGGTTACTCTTGGGATTTTTTTGACCTTGTTTGACTACGAATCTTCATGGACCTCAAATCCGTTCAAGATTCTCATTTGTCTTCCATACCATTTTCCGTTGGTGCCATTGAAAGGATTCATACATATTTATCCTGGTCATATGATGATACCCACTATCGACTGTACCCTCCTGGTGACTGACTCCAAGTTGGTGACCTATTTTCATTTTATAGGGACTCACACAGGTGACTGTAGGGGTATACCACAGTACCCAGGACATACATTGGATCACGCTTTGCAGCGTATACCCAGAGGGAGTTTCCGTGTTTGAGTTACACTTGCACCGATAAGTTTCTCTAGTGTTGGTTAGCGTAATTGTTCTTCCTTCCATTCTATTGATCGCTTGATTTATATTTAGGGACTTTGTAGTGTGTGATCTATGCTTCTCCCTAGATTTAACTTAGATTTTTGGTTGATCATTTCACAAAGTGGAAGATCATCAACTTGGTTGTTCGCGTAGGCTCCAGGGCCTTCCACTAGTAACTTTGGAGACACCACTGCCACCGCTGAGGTGAAGCTTAGATCAATAAGGTTATTTCAAAGTTACCAGGCCACAAGAAATTTCACCCAATCCTATTCCTAGAGAAGAAAATCTTGCACTAGAGGAGACTATGATTTCCAGCCTCGAAGATGAAGGATTCAGGCCTGCAAACCTTTCAATCACTGATATTTCCGTGCCAATTCTTGTTCATATAGTCCCTCCTGAGGTGAATTATCTTGATCATCATCTCGTTAGGTGACTAGATATGGAAGCAAGTAATTCTTCCTGTACTGGGATTCCTCATACTCCCATATCAACCACAGGTAGAGGGGGCATCATACCCCCTCCCCCACCTTCACCTACAAAGAATAACTCTAGTGAGACACCTACCACTTATGGTAGTGGCACAATATCTTCCATGACTTAGATCATTTTTCATACTTCTACCGTTCATAATACATCTGACGATCCTTTCACATATGGGGTGTTGGGTTTTGACACAATATTGACTTTAACCTAATCTACTTTATAGACCATTGGTTGAGGGGTAGGGAGTTATAATGATCCCTTGCAAGGATCCCTCGGGGGCACTTCTACTCCATACAATGCAGTCCCTTATGGTGGGGGTCATATCCCTCCTCCATCCTCCTCACTCAGAGGTGATTTTCAACAACCATCTGGGCCTAGTGCTAGTTCCAGTTTGTTTAATGGAGGGAGTAAAGGGCCTCAGTCCTTTATAAATACTATTGGTTCCATGTCATTCTCTTTATCGGGTGCTTTCAGGAATAACACTTTCTCTTTTTCCATAGTTTGTCCAGGGGGAAACCCCTTTTCTCAATCAACCTAACCCCATGCAAGGATTTGTTCCTTCATAGGGAATGATGTTAGGAGCCTTCTCCTCTCAAGGTCTTGGAAACCCCTCGTAGGGTTCTATACCTTTACAAGGGATGTTTATCGGGGGAAACCCCTCCCATGTTTAGTGTAACCTCGGGCAGAGTTCAGTTCCTATGCCATGGGGATCGACTGGGGGAAACCTCCACCAAGTATTTTGGAATACCATGCAGGGAGAAATCCCCACTCAAGGTATGTTATCAAATTATTTGAATCTGTCGATGATGCAGACTAGTGCATAATATCCTTACACTGGCCAAGGAAAACCTAGTTTTTATCAGAACCCTGGTCAACACACAAACGTTTCCTAGCAACCTGGTGCCAACCAAAATCTAGGTTCATCTTTTCCTTTAAATCCGCCACAACCCAGGTTACCTTTTATGGAAACTCATCATATTCCAAAATTTGCAAGGTTATTAAATGATCCTTTTTGTCATGATCGACATTGGCTTCCTATGCCAAATAATTTTCCCTCAGACATACCCAAATTTGAGGGCAAGCCTAGCGAAGATCTAGGTGACCATGTTACAATTTTTCACTTGTGGTGCTCCTCCAACTTGTTGAATGATGACTCTATAAAGTTGTGATTATTTCAATGCACCCTCATAGGGGGTGTTGCGAAGTGGTATATTGAGCTTGATGGTTGGAAGTACTCTTACTTTAACGATCTAGTGATGGTTTTCTTGAACCATTTTAAGCTACTAGTGAGATACAATGTCGACACGGAGTTGCTAGCCAATTTTGAGCATACTAAGGCTATCCATATCTCCGATCATATACCAAAATGAAGTCATTGGAAGATCTTGATTAAAGTAAAGGTCCCTCCTATGTTTTTTCTCAAGTGGTTCTTGAAGTATTTGGTGCATTTTGTTTCCAAAGAAGTCTGATCTTTCAGAGTGTTTTCTAAGGAAGAGGCTATAATGATGGTTCGACAACTGGAATTGATTTACTCTCAATCCAACATGTTATACGATATCCTTCCTGACGCACCATGGTCAACCTTTGACTTGAACAAACCAAAGTTTGGGCCTCATGTCGATGGTGTAGTAGTCTCAACAAAAAAAAATCCCACAGATTAGTTGTCCAACCAAATGCAACAATTTTCACTACAGCAAACAATGGCCAAAAAAATTTCTAGTATGACTTCCCCCTCCACCCACATGTCGGAAGTACATAGTGTGGAGACAATGAACCCCAAGGAGAACTAGCATCCCGAGGGGAAAATAAAGGGAAAAGGAAAAAAGGGTAAGGGGGGTAATGATAAAAAGGTTGATAACAATGATGTTGAGGACAAAAATGAAAAGAAAAAGATTAAGTTTTCCTGTAAGATTTGCACAAATGACCACTTGAATCATCAGTTCCATCGGCTAGAGGAATCCCATAATATTTTGGCACAACAACAACCTGCTTTGTTGACTAACCATTTTCCTCGAGGGAAGAATATGACACAAGCTTCCTCATCCACAACCGCGCCTAGGGGAAATCTGGGTGCCCCCATGCTTAATACTAATACTTAAGACATAAGTGTATAAATTATGAGATCATATGCTCATCTTCAGAACAAGGCTGATGATTACAAAATTCATGAATCTACTGAGAAGAGAAAATAAGCTTCCAACCCATATCCTCCTCTTCATATATATAAGACCATGGGAGAAACAATGACTCGCATTCTTAAAGGTGCATTTAATAAATATTCTCATAATCCAAATGCAAGGATTGACCAAAACTGTTATGTAGTCAAATATCTTGCACAAACCACTTGTATGATGTCTTCTCCAGAGTCGCCCCTCACAGAGGAAACATTATTGTCTTCTTTGGGTGTTGTTGATCCAACTAACTTGGGAGCTATCATTTTCGACCCTTCTGATCACAAAAATCGTTCTACTTAACACGTCGCCTTCTATATAGTAGTGGTTTACACCACACAAGTATTGACACATAATATTTTTCGCACAGTGGTAGATGAGGGTGAATCGAATTCCGTTATGGCATTGTTATGTTGGAAGTATATTGGTCAACCCAAGATGTCTCTGTCTCCTACACTATTAACTACATTTGATAGTCATTCTTTTTGACCGCATGGTATAATCCCCTCCTTCCTTGTGTAGTTGTGGGGAAAAACTTTGCGTGTCGAGGTCAAATTAGTCAACATGCCTCGTTACTACAACCTTTTCTTGGGATGAAGTTGGACTTACGCAATGATAGTGGTTCTATCCTCCATGTTTTTTGTACTATGCTTTCCTCTTGAAGGTGGGATAATAACTGTTGATCCATTTTCCTTCTCTCATCCTGACCGTTCATCGGGGGAATCCATGGTTCTGATGATTGATAATCCATAGCAAGGTACCATCAACTTAGGTGTCAAACTATTTCCATCTTTGATGGGTACTTTTTATTTTCTACCACTTTCGAATGATGTTAGGTTTATTTCGGTTGTCCCTGATCAGCCTAAGGCTGCAATGATAAGATAACTTTCCTACCCCATTTGTTGATCATATTATCAATGAATGTGCGAGATGCAAAGTTTTTTATTTTATGGATGGTTTCTTAGGGTACAATCAGATTTAGATCAAGCTCTAGGATCAACATAAGACTTCTTTCATATGTTCTTGGGGTACGTTTGCATATAAGAAAATGCCTTTTGGCCTCAAAAATGTTGGAGCTACTTTCCAGTGGGCCATGCCATTCTCCTTCCATGACCTCAAACATATATTCAAGGAATATCTTGATGATATTGCATCATGTTATCACAAGATATATGATCATCCTGCTCACCTTTTACTTATTTTTTAGAGGTGTCGCTACTATCGAATTCGCCTAAATCCAAACAGGTGTAGTTTTTTTGTTATGTCGGGACGTTTATTGGGTTTTATCGTGTCCGCCAAAGGGATCATGGTCGATCCTATTAAGTTTGAGGCAATCAGTATCCATAGGATCATAGGTGATTAGCTAAGTTTAGGCAATAGTTCAATTCTCCCCATGCACAATCCCCTGACTTGAGTCTTCATGGGAAGATAACTTCTTACAATGGATTTATTGCCAAGTATGATGAAATAACGATAACTTCTTACAATGATTTATTGCTAACTATGTCGAAATAACTAAAGGGTTTATGCATATTTTAAAGAAATGGGTTTCATTATTTTGGGATGAAGAGGATTAGCACTCTTTTGGGGCATTGAAAAGTGCCCTAGCATCTTCCCCTCTACTTATCTCTCCTCATTATGGAAAATATTTCTTGTTATACTTGGCTGCAGGAGAGTCCACCATCAATATGGTCTTCATCCAGGAGGATGACGTGCTCTAGGAACACATTATGTACTACCTCATCCAAGGCTTAGTCAGAATAGAAATCAACTATCCTCATGTTGAGAAACTGGCTTTGGAAGTTTTCCATGATGTCCAAAGGTTTCATCATTATATTCTACTTTGTAAGAGCATCATCGTAGCCATCTCTAATCCTTTTCAATATGTGTTGACACAACGGGTGATTGGAGGGAATATTAGTTGATGGATCGTTATTCTTCAAGAATTCGATTTGGAATTTTTTTCAACAAAGTATATGAAATATTTTGTCTTTGCTGAATTAATTTTGGAACTTCCAATTGAGAGTGGCAGTGATTTTCCTGAAGATTCGTTGATCAATGATGATCTTTTCCTTATTGCATATTCTGACCCTTGGTATGGAGATATACTTTTCTATCTTTAGAATATGAAGTGTCCTTCCTCCTTAGGATGAACATTGACAAATACTCCATCAAGTGAGAAATTATCTTATCATCGATGATACTTTGTATCGTCGAGGAGTTGACTGCGTTCTCTATCGTTGTTTGACTAATGAGGAGGCAGAGCTTGTGTTAGACAAATTCCACACTAGAGCATGTGGCGATCACTTGACTAGTTTGGAAACAACCTAGAAAATCCTTCATGTTGGATAATTATGGCCCTCATTAATCAAATATTGTATAGAGGAAGTTAAGAAGTGTCACCCATGTCATATCTTCTCTTGGAAGATGTGAGCACACCCTGCTCCTATGTTTCCGTTTATTGTTGTTGGTCCCTTCAGTAAGTGGGGAATTGATTTTTATACATCCACCGAGCTTCTAATAGAAGGAACCATTATATCATTGTGGAAGTATACTACTTCACCAAGTGGGTCGAAGCCATGCCAACATTTAGAATTAATTAAGGGGAAACAACGACACTTTTTCATTTTCAACCAAATTGTCGCTAGGTTCGGTATATCGAAAGAGATTGTCACGAACCATGGAAGTCACATTCAAAATAAGATGACGAATGATTTAAAATAAAATCTAGGGTTGAATTAAGAAAAAAATTCACCCTATTATCCAAAAGAGAATGGTCAAATGGAGGATGTCAATAAGTCTCTTAAAACTATTCTCCAATGAAAAATGAATTCATCCAAGTCGAATTGGCATTTGATGTTATATCCAACACTTTGGACATATCGAACTTCCATCAAGAATGCTACAGGTTTCTCTCCTTTCCAACTTATTTATGAGTTGGAGGCAGTCTTTCCTATAGAGTGTTAGATTCCTTCTCTCAAGTTTGTAGTGGAACTACTTCCCAACAAAACTATGTTTGAAGAGCTTCTTATCTATCTCAAGAATCTTGATGAATAGTGTTCGGATGCAACCTTGGGTAACGAGGATCAGAAATGATGTGTTAAGTGTCAGTATGATCGGTCGATTCTTCCTAGAGTTTTCTTTTAAGGTGATCTTGTCTTGGTCTATGATCAAGATAAAGATCCCTTGGTGGCATGCAAGTTTAAACCCATGTGGTTCAGACCGTTTATTATAAAGAAAGTTTTGGAAAAAAATTCTTATGAATTGGTTGAATTCGAAGGTAATTCCTTGCCTGAGCCTATAAATGGGATTTATATTAGGAAGTATTATGCTTAGGTTGGTCACCTAAGTGTGACTTCTTGTAAATAGTGTATATTCTTATCTATACATTTTAGTATCTTTTTGTTTTATGGACGTGTAGTTTATTGTGTTTCTTGAATGTGGCAGATGTCAAGTGAATCTGAGGTTTATGTTGGGTTCGTGGATAGTGATAGATGACACACACAGAGGCTTTCTTCCACAGCTTGAGTGATATTCACTCCCAATGGTCAGTTGGTATCTTATGGAGGTTTTTTTCTAGGAGAAGAAACCAATAATGTTGTTGAGTACAATTTTGTAATAAAATTACTATGTGATGCATTGTCACAAGGTATTTCTCACCTCCAGGTTCATTTAGATGCTCAACTTGTAGTATCAAAGTTAAATGGAGTTTACTGTATCCACGATCCCACCCTTCACCGAAGATTGCTTAGGGTATGTATCTTGGAATGTTATTTTTATTATATTACATATAGTCATGTTCCTAGGAGATCTAATCAATTAACTGATACATTGGAATATCATGTTTTATATTGGCATCTTTCACACACATAAATACAAAAGAACAAACATACACGCACATGTAAATATATTTGTATAAAAAATATTCATTCCATAAGGAAAAAATATATGTCTATATATAACTTGTCCAAAAAGTGATGTCACAATACAAAATGTGGGCCATAGGCCTCAAAATTTTCAATAATACGTCTTTGGTATTAAGACCTCAATAGATAGAGAGATACGAAAATGGGTGCTCTAGCACGCATGATGTCCAATAGTAGTCTAATATCTAGGCCTATTGGCCCTAATTTAATGTACTACGACGTTGTCCAGACGTTGGAATAACTTGAACCATGCCCTAGGTAGTCCCATGACGTGAGATGGCATAGATGGTGGCATATCCTTGATCTCTTCCATCGGCATGCTCCAAGTGAGGGATGTCAAGTTAATCTCTAACCATATCAGAACTCTCTTGGACTATGCTGAAAATGGACTTGCTACTGCTGCGGATCCTTCTGGATGGGTCTTCTCTCACTGGTGGTGCCTAGTCCGAGGAAGTTTTGTCGGCCGCACTAGTCCCACACATGTATATAACAACATTTTTGAGTTAGTATCATGAAATTAACAAAAATATGTCTTATTTCTCATAAATAAAGTTAAAAATTAAAAATATATATATATAAGATTACATAACTATCTCACTACGCACTGTTCCAAGGGGAATATGCATATTAGGGTCTCTCAAGAAACTAATCCCTATGTAGGGATAATCCTCGATGGTTGGAATCTTTCGTCTCCACCAATAGAAGAACTCGTTATCATATGGCTCTCATACCCCCCCTTTGCCTTGGTGAGGCATAAAAGAAACCCATCTACAAAGTGATGGATAGGTGGTTACATGATCACATACTCTCTCGTTCGGGCTTATGCCCAAAGCTTTTTCAAAGAAGAAAGCACAAAGCACTGTCCCGAATACAAAGTGATTCTTATTTCTCAATTTACACTCTGTTAGTTGTATTTTCATATAGTTGAGCATCGTCGTGCTCCAATCAAAGATCATCAGCTATAGACACTACACTGCACAATGCATCTGAGCACGAGAATCCTAATGTAGAGAAATATATCTAATAATCCACCCAATCAAGTAAAGTACCTCTCTCAATCCAAGATTCTCAATCTTATGAATGGGGACTTGAGATCCCATTTTTTCCATGTAGGCCTCACAATACATATCGACATAATTGGCTATGCGATATGGCTCTGGAGGGAAGGTTGTCAAGTTTACTATATCACCCCTCCTAGAGAGACCGATCAAGAAGTATATATCTTCTATGGTGACTGTCAAGGATTGGCCTTCTAGCATAAAGGCCTCTGCATCAGGATTCCAATACTCAACAAGGTGATTCAATAGTCTCAGTTGGGCCCTCATGAATGGAGAACGAAAAAATTTCCACAACCCACATTGCTTTAATATAGCCACAACTATTGGGTCCTCTTCAATCATTTGGTCCACTTCCTCATGCTCTCTCTCTCTCTCCAGTGCATGTACATATTGATCATGCAAATTTTCAGGAGTTAATGTCTTTGTTTTATCAAATTGGTGAGCAGGTACATGTCCTCTTTTGAGGATAGTCGCAAACGTATGCATGTTAAGTTTATCTCATCCTACGTACATAAGCACACTGAGTATGAACAATGTGCGTACATGCATAGTCGTGTTGAATTTTATGGTGCGTGGAACACAATTTTCTATAAAAACCAAGAAAAATGAATGAATTTGCAAGAAAAAGAGAGGGATACATACTTTGTTGAAGAACGAGTTGATTTTGTCCACCATTACTCTCCGAATGTGAAATTTAAGGAAGAGGGTTTTTTCTACTTTTTGGGTTTTGTAAAGTAGAAATGGTGAAAATGACCCCTTTCACCTCTATTTATAGATATTTTGATCTTGTGGTGACCTATTGTTTCCCCTTTTTCTTCCCCATGATTTGTTTGATGGATATTTTGATTCTTTTTGGGGATTTTTTGGTCATCTACAATTCTTATGTGCTTCATATTCAGTATTTTTAATGCATGGGTACTACTTATATCATCCCGTGATGAAGTTATGTTTCCACCATTTTCATATAGAGTATGATTTTACCGCATTACAACTTTCATTTTATTAACAATTTCCACTTTTCCATAGGGCCGATCTCACTGAAGTGTGATACAGAACCTTCTATGTTTCTTTAGAAGTGTCGTAGTTAGGTGGTAGAGCCTTCCTCTCCATGGATTCCCTAGATTGATCATTTCCTTTCATTATAGCATCCATTATATGAGTCTTATCTAGGCTTGGGAGTCCCTTTTAGTCCCACCTTAGCTTTGTGTTGAATCCTTATCCTTTTTCTTCATCTCTTTTCCGGCCTATACCCGAGGGAATCCCCAAGAGCATGGTTTGTCTTCTTTCAAGCTCACTTAAATTATGAAAGAAACATGTAATGAGAAATTATTTATCCTTTTCAGCTTCGTTTATAATAAATAAGAAAAAGAGTCCCTCTGAAGTATTCTTTAAGATCTTTTTAGACTCTCTAAAATCGATAACATTGCTAATTGATCTTGTTTCCCTTCATGTTTGCCAAAGTGAAATTTGAAGGAACATCTTTCTTATGATAGTTTACCCCTTTTTCGGTATGGATTTATAATTTTATGTAAAAGGTATGCCCTAGGATCTACGGTTTTCTAGGAGAGTATTCTCAGGTATAATTTTAACCCTTTTTCGGGTCTGAGGGACTAAATTTGTGAAAAAGGGGCCATTCTCCTTGGTTTTGGTTTATCACTTTTTTTATCCTTAGAGATTATTTATGAAAAAGGAAACCCATGGAGTCTTCTTTAATCCCTTTTCAGACTCCCTAAATAAGAAAATATCATTGAGTGACCTTGTTTCTTTCACACTCGTTAATTTCTCTAGAAAGAACATCTATTTGGCATAACTTTAACCCTTTTTCTGGACAATAGATTACCCAAGAAAAAGGTATGCTTCAAGAGACATGTCTCACCAGGAGAGTTCTCCTAAGTTATGTACTTTTTCGGGATCAGGGGACTAAATTTACGAAAAAATATGAGGGAGTTTATAGTTAAGATCTTTTTAGACTCCTTAAAATTGAAAAGATAGCCGAGTGATCTTGTCTTTGACATACTAGTTAAAATGGTTTTGAAGAGACGTCCTTTTGGTATAATTTTCACCCTTTTCCAGACTGACTGGACTCTGTACAAAAAAGGAATACTCTGGCCCTAGTGACCAGAAGAGTTCTCCCCTTGGTATGATTTTATTATTTTTTTAGGCCCTAGAGACTAAACTTACGAAAAAGATCACTCTGGAGTCTTCTTTTTACTGGGCTTTTAGACTCTCTAAACATGAAAAAACGTTGAGCTTACCTTCTCTGGGATCGTAAATATTTACATTGAAGGAGGCTCATCGTGTCAATCCACAAATCACATTGCATGTCTCACTCTTGCATATTTGGCCTAATGTTGACTCGATTTTGTTGTTACTAAAATTTTAGAGCATTCCTTAGGTGTAGGACTTGCAACATTTTTTTCGTTGCGATCTAACACCCTAACCGATAGAGGAATTTTCCCAAGTGTCCTTATCCTACACATGTCTCCTTGCAGTGAACATAAGTATGTTCCATGCACTTGGAACTAGCTTTCTTTCCCATGAAACTCGTTCCTCCTCTGTAACGTAGCGTTCTTTTATTCTTTTTCAAGATCGTTAAAAATATGAAAAAGAAAAGACATCAAACATTCCAAAAAGAGGGGATAGGAAAACATTCTCTTTTACTGGAAACAATATTTTCACCCTTAGACAGAGCACATGCTTCAGTTTGTTCTGCAAAGCATTGGGATTTAGTATGGAATTAGGAATTTGTTCTCATTACATAGAGTTGTGTCCTCCTACATTTGGTTACTCTTCCAAGAACATGGGGAGTTTGTAGTGCCTCTTGCTCCACAAGATTATGTCAACGATATGTTTCCTGAGATTTTTCATATGTCATGCTCTTGTCCAAGGGAAAGTTTTACAATTCAAGTCGTCCATTCTACGATAAGTATTTTTACCTTCATAAGTCGGCCATCCCGAGAGTCCTGTCAAGTTCAAATTCAAAATCAATGAAGTTTTATGCATGATAATCGATATCCTCCAGTATTTCTATGATGAATTTTCGAAGACCTCAGGGTAGTGAGTCTTACACTCCTATTATACTCCTACCTAAGTTTTGAATATCTTGAATATATTGCTCGAGTTACTAAAGCTATTATCTCCAACTATAGGCATCGATTCTTCTTGAAGATTCATATGACATTGCATTTGTATATAATATGATGATTTTGATATGTAGATTTGTTGTGTATTATTCACAACTACAATCTATATTGGAATACACATTATTCATGTGTCCATGATTACTATAAATGACATGGATCTGCAGTGTATTTGATTGGTAGTCATGCTTAGTTTGTCCTGAGCATGGGTATGCCCTCCTCGGTGATCATTATTATTCTTTGGCAGACGACCCGCTCATGAATACTCTTTTGGTCTCACTCGACTCGGTTCCTTCCCATTTTATTAAATATTTTGTAATGTATTTTGACCCTGATTTTCTCTTCTGACCTCACACATTAGGGGGTATTTTTAATAGCTCAAAATTCCACTATCATGCATTTTTTACTTTGGCCTACTCACTTAAACATCCACCAACCAATTTTGTGGAGGTTCCTCTTAAAAAACACCTTTTTTCATGGCATACGTTCCCTGCTACATATGAAATGCACATACATACGCTAGTTTCATGCCTAACAACTCGTATATACTCTAAAAAGTTGCAAAAATAAAACGTTTCACGCTTTTAGGCATAGTTTTCAGGCTATGTCATGTTTCACAACCAACTTACCTCCTCTAGCCATTCTCACAATTAATTGACCATCTTTTCTCCATATAAAAGGGACCCTATGGGGGTCATTTGGATATGTGAAAGAAGAGGCAAGTGAGCTCTGCCAAATTTTCTCCTTTGTATTCCAATCCTTTTTAGATTTTGGTATAAGTTTCATTCTCAAAATTTCCTACCATCCATCCTCATTATAAAATCCATACTTTTCCCCTATATTGGCATGTTGGTTATCCCTTTTAGATTTTGGTATGAGTTTCATCCTCAAAATTCCCTACCATCCATCCTCCTTATAAAATCCATCCTTTTCCCCTATATTGGCATGTTGGTTATGAGGATATCATATTGGGAATAATTGACTTGGATTCAAAGTAGAGGAAACCAAGAGAGGTTCATGGAGCGGTGTCGGCAAGATTCAGGTTATAACTTCCAATATTGTTATCATTAAAAGAGAAACTTATTGTTCTAGATATTTATGTCTTTATCTTTATGTTTATGGATGTTTTTAATGAATATATAAACCTTTATATTATCTTGGTAGTTATGCATATGTTTTTATAGTTTAATCCATGAAGTTGTTTTAGGCCAAATTTGGGAGGAGATCTACAATTTTGGAACGGACGAAAACATGAAGGGATCTATGACAGACAGAAGGACTTAAGGTACACATTTCAATATTTTCTCCCTTCATTTAATTATCATTAGGTATTGTTGGATTTGGGTAAAATAGAAACATTTCTGTCTTTTAAGGTGTCGAGGCTCTGCCTAGTCGCTAGACCCGGATTAGGGGGATTTTTCCCCATATTGGCTATGTTATGGTATGGTATGGTATGGTATGGTATTCCTTTCCTTTCCTTGCCATGATATGGTATGGTATGGTATTCGTTTCCTTGGTATGGTATGGTATGTCTTTCCATGCCATGCCTTGCCTTTCCTTCACTTTCCATGTCTTGTCTTTCCATACCATCCCTTTACATACCATGTCTTTCCATGCCCTACCTTTCCATACCATACCATGTCTTTCGATGTCATGCCTTTCCATACCATGACCTTCATTTCCATACCATGCCTTGCCAACCCATACATTTCCATGCCATGCCATGGCTTGGCTTTCCTTCACTTTCCATGCCTTTCCTTTTCCATGTCATTCCTTTCCTTTTCCATTCCTTTCCTTGCATTTTCCATACCACAATATTCCTTTCCTTTTCCATGCCTTGCCTTTCCTTTTCCATACCTGCCTTTCCATACCATGCATTTCCATGTCATGCCTTTCCATACCATTCCATACCTTTCCATGCCATGCCTTTTCATACCATGCCTTTTCATCCCATGCATTGCCATGCCATGCCTTACCATGCCATGCCTTGCCATGCCATGCCTTGCCATGCCATGCCTTGCCTTGCCTTCACTTTTCATGCCTTTCCTTTTCCATGGAATGCCTTGCCTTTTCCATGCATTTCCTTGCCTTCACTTTCCATGCCTTATGTCTTTGTAATGTCAAGAAAGTGTTTAATATGGGGTTCACGTTCCCTAGATCCCCTTCTCAATTTTAGTACATCTTTTTGGTTGGAAGAAGGCCTTGTGTTCTCGTGCCAAAAATATTGAACTAGTCCCTTGACCGCTCTAATTAACATCATGTTAGAACAAGATCGACTACCATTGAAGACTAAAAAATGTGTTTTCCCCCCTGTGTTGAGGCTATATCATATATGAGAATACTTTCTATTATCATCATAACAATTTTCAGATCAAGATCCAAGTCTCATAGATTTAGCGAAAATCCACATCGCTATGGAAGTGTGATAGTTTGAAAAATAAGGTCTTATATGGAGGCATATGGAAAAATATAGTGGAGGCGCGAAAGGTAGGATTCAGAGGGTTGTCGATCTGAAGTAGCCTAGATAAATGGCTAAGGAACATATCGGAGAATGAAGCAGTGAAAAAGATAATTATTCGAAGGTGGGCTCGGGAAAACTACCGTGGTTTTGTTTGTGGACATGTGGAATTTCTAGAGTTACATCTAGGTGAAAAGCGGTCTACCTAAAACCGCTTTCTCCAATCCCCGATATCAAAATTTGTTGGGGCATGGTGGACCGTATATCTTAGAGAAATCTAGATCAATAGCTGAAAATCATATCGACGATTGATGTAGTGCAAGGATTAATCATTCAAAGATAGACCGGGGAAAACTACGGTGGTTTTGTTCGTGGACACGTGGCGCTTCTAGAGGTACATTGGGGCAAAAAGCGATCTACCTAAAACTATTTTCTACAATCCCCGATGTCAATAGGAACATATGAAAGGAGGATCCCCAACATTATTTTATGATACTTTGAAACATTCAAACGTTCAAAATTTGGCGCAAACCATCCATTAGAAACTCAAGCTCAAAGTTGGATCAGATTTGTGTTTTCTTCAAAGATTAACATGTATTTTTCACCATGGCCGCCAATTCTGTCATTTTATCCGTGAATGAACAAGAAATTGCCTCTAGAGAAGAATCCCTAATTGACAGGACTCCGATGTTTTCGACACAGAGATAACAGTCTCTTCCGTTTATGTGTCCAGATCGAATTTGTTAGTGTTAAGAACCAAATATCAATATAGCATAGAAAAACCTCAGAATAAGTACTCAACACTTTGAAAAAGAGATAAATTCATATAATAAGCCTATTCAAGGGGGAAACCTCCTTATGCCCACATAAATGTACAATTACAAGATTTCCCCATGTAGTTCATCTAACAATTCATCAATGAAGGGAATGGGAAACTTATCTTTAATAGTGATCTTGTTGAGATCTCTATAATCTCGATACATATGCCATGAGCCATCTTTCTTGAATAACATTACCATCGGTGCAGAGTAAGAACTTTGGCTAGGTCTAATAATGCCAGCCTCTAACATTTCTTCAACAATGCGCTCAATTTCACTCTTCTAGGCATAAGGGTATCTGTATGGCTTGATGTTAGGAGGAACACTCCCAGGAATTACGTAAATATCATGATCATGGTTTTGAGTGGGTGGAAGACCTTTGGGAATATCTTCAAATACTTTGGAATGCTTATTAATGATCCCTTGAAGATCTAGAGGAATAGATGGCTTAGATGTTTGAACATCTAGTGAGCATAGTTGTGCAATAACACCTTGATTCCCCTTTTTCAATAATTTTGTCATGCCATTAGAGATTTTAACCTTACTGGGTATCCCTGTGATACCTCTTAACTCAATTTCTTTTCCTTCCAATGAAAATTTCATGAAAAGTTATTGAAAATTAAAATCCATTGTTCCTAATGATTGTAACCGTTGGATTCCTAGTACAACATCAACACCACCCATGGGTATAGAAATCATTGGACTATTCATTACATATTCCCCCATAGTAAGATTGATCTTATTGCATTTTCCTGAGAAATTGATAGTTCCTCCATCT